>DWGR01000002.1:0-114604 GCA_018247715.1 Heliconius burneyi
CTGCATGGTTGATCACATTAGCTCCAGAAGCCGATGAGTCACTGTATGAACGAGTTGGTAAGTCATTGTAGTTTTGAAGCCCAACTCCCAGCGGCGCACGCAACGCTGCCTCGCCAGTTCACGCGCTCCAGTGGGCAATTCGGAAAATGTAAGTAACTTTGAACAACACATTCAATTTAGTTTTGCTTGTAAAATGAGCGGGTTGGTAATGTTTTGCACCTCGCACAATGCTAACCTTAACAACATATATATATCCAGTACTTTCATATACTAAACTTTTATAAGAATTAATGTTTTCTTATAATTTTTCCAGAGCATAAATTAAATAGATAAAAGATAATCGAAGGATTGTCATACAGGCAACAAATGCGTATCAGATTACAAATGCGATACAGTAGACACATGGCGCGTGCACTGGCTTGGAGCGAAATCGACAATTCGATCATGGCAAAATCGACCCGACCACGGATAACGTAATGCTATTTATTAATAAAGACAACACTGGTTTCTTTAATTTTTTTCAGCTTTACGCTATATTCCGCATACAGCAGGGTAGGCAGAGAAAACTTTGTGTTAAAACACTTCGGTCGTGGCGCGTCACAGTTACCCGCTTGTACCCTATTGCCACGACATGTTCTTGAATATCTACTTAAAAGTCACAGAAGAAATATCCTTCACAATTCTGTAAATTTTGATTCTAATCAGATTACAGCAAAAACTAGAGATTGAAAAATTATACCAACATTTAAATATAACCTGGGAAAAGGGTGTATTATTTTTTCTCATAAAAGACGCAAGACAAGCTATGAGGTTTTTGAACATAACAAGCATACATAGCAATATTGAAACCTCTTCTAACAATTTCACATACAATCATAAATTCTAATTTAGAGTTGCCGGATCGCGTTACCACCTCCAGACTCGCGGGCTCACAGTACGTAACTCCCAAGGCGAAGCAGCCCCGCAACGTATACAAAATTAATTAGACAAAATCTTGGGGCCTTGTAATATTTTATTATTATTTCCGCTACTGAGATTTTATTAGCGCTGGTATTTATTGCTCCTCTCGTACGATCGGAATGGAGGTCTGATTGGCGTCGTTCCAGTATGGATATGTTCTCCTTGGCTACATACAAGTTCGTAATTACAAGGCTGCTTACATTGAAACCTTCGCGGGCTCACGTTGCTTCTCATTCATCGCGCTGCGAACGGTGATGGTTCGCTAAATTAAACGTCCCCTTTTCAGATATTTTCTTTATTAAAATGCCTATCAACAATAATAGGATGAGGGTAATTTATAAATGCTTCAACTCTTTATACAAAACTATTTAATGCGTTTGAATATTGTCGACGGGTAATATTTATGATTTTTTTATTTTTAAAATACAAAACAAAATAATTATAAAAATTATGTTGCTTTACGATCCGTTTATATTCGATTCGATATAACAATGAATGAAGTGTGTGAAAGTCAAATTAACGGAAAAATAATTTATTATATGAATACATTACAACATACGTTTAGTACCCTGTTGGATGTATAACTTTTAAGCTCTTAAGTCCTGATACCAAATCTGAATATCTAAAAGTCCAATTTAAATGGCACAGACATTGCCTTTCCTATAAGGTAGTCCATTTACGTAGCAGACAGGACTCAGGGTACAGCGTCTTCTACTTAGCGGTGAAATGTGTAATGCCCTCTCAATTGAATCTCTCTTGACCGCTCCTTACTACTCTTTTACATGCCTTAACTTTTAGACGCACCACGATACCATATAAAGAAATTGATCGTTGAACTTTAAAATACAAGATTATATTAAATATTTAAAAATTAAATTAAATACAAAAAACAAAACAATATTATTACATATTAAGATATGTTGGTGGAGAGCATTTAAAAGATGTTTCTTTCTTTAAGGTTTAATATATGTCGAAAAATCATAAACTTAATAAAATATCTATCATAATTTGTCTGCCGTAGGCTCTAATTTAGAAGTTAAAATTTTAGATTTTATTTTGTCTGTTGTGGTTTATATCCGCGCGTACATTAGGGTGAGATGAGTCGACCAGTCGGCCAAATCTAATCATCTGCATTAGTGATGCGCGGCCGAAGCCCATACTGCGCTTCATTTCACCAGAACATCCTCCCCTGATCCGATTTGTACGTTTGTGGCCTCTCAAATTGAAAATTTTCCTCAAAATGAATAATCGAAACCCATTAGATGTCCAAAGAAAAAGAAAACTTTTGTTCGCGAGGCAACGTTGGTCGTGATTTATTTGGTAAATCCTTAATTGAGTGGAGATAATGAACAAGTCTATATCGATCGTAGTTGCTATATTAAACTCAATTTTCTATCATTTTATTATTTTACCATGAAATATAGCTATTTTGTATTTATATAAGGGTAATTTTTTTAAAGATTTTATTACAGTTTAAGAACTGCTCTTTAAGTGCACTAAAGTCATTATAAATAGGTATCTGTGAACGAGATATGTCCCCCAGGTGACGTGCCCAGCATTATAGGTCATCGGTAAAGAGATCACGTAGCCAATACCACCCAGATACGCCAAGATGTAAGCTATTAGAAAAATGGTGTAAAATTGTAAGTAGGTAGGAATATGATTAGCACTTTTATTACGTTAGCAGATTAGCTCTGTACATATGTCATCTGTGGTGTGCACTGGTATTTATGTTTACAACACTTGTTGACTGAAGATCATATAAAAATCTAAGATATGCATAGGTTAAACAAGGTTTATCTTCTAGCATATAGCAGGGTAGATAGAGTGATGACACTCCGTTGTACTAACAACGACACACACAACGGATGTGTCTTTGCTAACACTATTAACAAAGACACATCCGTTACCCATTTTCTGCAGACTGTTTGACTATTCACCAGAGTGAAAAAAAAAATGAAAATATTACATCTTTCATTTCTCAGCGTATCGTACTCAGAACTGTCGCGTTGGCATCTGCGCCACTACGGCCTCATCTTTACATATTTTGTATAACGATGCTATGCTTTAATTAAAAACTTGAAAAAAAAAACTTTATATAGGTAACTCTTACAAAATCCAATGAATACAATGCGGTTTTTATCGGTAAAATTTTAATATTACGATTTTAATTTAATTTTAATAAATAATGCAAAGTATTAAAAATATTATATAGATGACAATAAAAAATAAAGGAGGTAGAAAGCAATAATAAATTGCAAATATTAACACGTGACCAAAACGCTACAACGCCGGTACTCCGGTAGCACCGGCACTGCCGCAATAACTTTAAGTGAATAATATAATGTCGCGGTCAAATTTTGTTAAATATTAAAAGTTTTTTTTTAATATTAAAAAAATTTACTTACAGACTTTTCCCCATATCAATGCAGGTAATCGTAATAAAGCAATCTTTACTAATATATTAAAGCTGAGAAACTTACGTGATTGAAATCTTGGGTTCTACTTTGAATTGAAAAAATATTTTTGTCGGATAGTCTATTTAATGAGGAAGGAGTATTAATACAAAACTCACTGTACTTGCCGAAACAACTCAACCACTTACAATGTGGCATAACCATACAAATTTAGTTAAATAACTAAATATGAAATGGAAATCCATTCGTAAGCGCGGGCGAAGTCTTATATAAAGTCTAGTTAAATTTAAAAATAAGTTAAATTAAAAAGCCACAGTGTGAAAATTCGAACACTTCACTCCTAATTGCCTCACGAATCTATTTTATTCTTTCGGCATGAAACAAAATATGTATAAGTAGTGCAAAATAAATCAGTAGCATCAGTGGGGAACGAAGTGTCTTAACACTACGTTCCTATCCTGCCTGCCCTACTGTATGCGGGATACAGCGTGAAGCTGACAAATAAAAAAAATTGTCCCACGTGATAAACTTAGTTTTCAGTAATTGAATGCCATGTACGGCTGGCATCAATTTTGATTTTGGTATTCACCTCACGGACTTTCACGCGGTCACACGTCCCTCTGCGGTCAGGATTTACAGGGTATTGGAAATATTTTTTATTCTCTCCTGCTAAGATGTTTGTTCGTGACTTTATTGTTGGTATTTCTGTCCAATTACGTTGCATTCCATCGATAACTTACATAGGTTTCACGGATAAATGTAAAATATAGATAGATACGAGTATAACTTTTACTAATATGATCAATGAATTAAAAGAAAAGGTTTGATAATAATTATTTTATTAATCGATTGACCATTTTGCCTTTAATTTACTAAAGACAATTCTAAATTACTAAACGTGTTTGAAATATTGGAAATGTTTGCGAAGACGACGTGTCTGGTAATGGGAGGTTTCCGTCTAATACCGTCGAACAATACACCGATTCGATGTTCAGTCGACAGTGCAGATTGCTATTAGGAGCACTGCAATGGCTATAACAATGTTCTTCACATGAGGTGAAATATAAACTGTTTCCATAGTTTCTTGAATAAATAATTAAATGAGGACAATGCAGGGAGTCTGACTGTAAACATGACGCTAGTGGGTTCGATTAATCAGAGAAACTCAGACTAAGTTGGGTGATGAGTTCCATTAATCGATACAGTGTCTCGAAAATTGGGTGGTATGAATCGAAGCGTCTCAACTAGGAAACTAGTGTTTCTTTCAAACAATGCTGCTATTTTGATATATTCGGGACAAAATGTAAACCTGAATTTATTTTAATTGAAAATATTAAACTTTTTATTTGACATGACTTTTAAATGATATATATGCCTTTTGCTACAGAAATTATATCTTAAAAGTACAATGGGTGGTAAATGAAAAATTAAGAAGATAATATTAGAATTCGGCAGAAAGTGGTGAACGGAGTGTCTTAACACTATCCCTCTGCCTATCCTGCTGCGTGCGGGATACAGCGTGAAGCAAATTTTTTTTAATTAACAATACTCTTACTGTAGATTAAACCGCAACTATCTCGTCTAAAATTAATCGATTCCGAAATTTGTCAGAATGGTTTCAGAAGCTTATATTATAATGGTTACATACGAATATATATATACTCGCAAAGTAAATTGTAAACAAAATCATTAAATTACAAAACAACATTTCCGTAAACTTCAATTCTATCACATTTGACTGACATATAGGTACACAGTTACATAATGCAAGTGCAACCATCATTGGGGTGCATTAGGTAGCCTAACAATAGCCTAGACTGACTACTGATATACGTTGATACGATTGTTTCACAAAACAATCCATTCGAATTTGACCACTCGCCTGTCCGATTCGTGATAGTGTTTGAAATAGAAGGGGATCCAACATTTATGAATTGTACCAAGGAATATCATATTTATATTTTCAAAACTCAAATTAAATCAGTTTCACGCTGTATGCCGCACACAGCAGAGTAGGCAGAAAGAACCTAGCGTTAAGACTAGTAGTCTTAGACAGGGTTGAGTTCCGCCACTCAACATGCAATTAGTACAGAATTCAGCGAAAAATAGGGAACGGAGTGCCATATCACTAGCTTTCTTCCTACTACACTGTGTAGGGATAGATAAATTTCTTATTTAAAACTTACTTAATAAGGAAATTTTAATAAAATAAGAAAATGTAACTGATATCCCTATAAGGAACACGAAGCATAGGGTATATTGATAACCCTCCATTCCGAATATAATGTTCACATTATTGGCGAAACATTTCCATTCTAACCCTTTCAAGACAGCCGTAATGTAAAGGTCTACATGTTATTTAATTACGAAATCTCGACGATGTGGATTGTACTAACTTCTAACGTCTCCTGAAGAGATCTAATATAGCGTCAAATATTTAATAATGTTATATTAAAATTGATTTACTTTATCTTTATACTTTGAAAATTATAAGGAATGTTGTATTTATATATACTCGTATGCTATATCAATTTTTTTTCTTTACTCATCTTATTAGAGAAATAAATAACGTATTGGTATATTAAGAAAAACGTAATTGTATTCAAGTAGCTTCTTATTGATTTATAACTTTCTTTAAGTTCTGTTCGGACGATTTTAATAATATACATATGTATTGATAGATTATATTAATTTTAATAATAACACGCAATACATATACGATGCTCTTTCTAAGCAAATCCTTAGAAACAGTAAGTCCCTAACTAATCAGTTTAAATTTACAGTCGGAGTAATATCTATGGATTCATATAGTCTCCAACTCTCTAAAGTTCTTAGGGTAAAGCAGGAACCCTTCTAAGCTATAATTTTCACAGAACTATCTGTCTTAAACATTTCGATACTGCTAGTTTTTAAATACGTATATGAATAGCACAGTTACATTCAAAAGTAACTTGGTTAGTTTATTAGAGGCCGTAGAGGCGCAGCGGAATATGCGTGTGACTGTAAACACTACGTTTGTGGGTTCACTTTATTTTCGATTTTCATTTCTTTTTTCTGGTATCAAAGAAAAGTGCAGCGTTGAATTCCCCCACTCAACACTCAATGATTCGAAAATTCGTGGGAAAGTGAGGAATGGTGTCTCAACACTAGGTTTCCTTTCTCTACCTCTACCTTACTGCCACATGTAGGATATACTGTGAAGCGATTTTATTAAAATTTGATAATAAGTAAACGTTTGTCGTAATTACATTACCATTCAACTCCAAATATTAGATAATTATTATCAATGTAAGTTTATGATAACCTTTAAAAATTTATTTTTATTTTTCTAAATCAATTAACTGAAATTATATAAAAGAGACGGTCTAGATTCCTATATAAAAACTTTTAAATAGAATATCTATTATGAAGGAACGTTGTCTGTTGATTACGCCCGGGCTGTTGTCCAATTTACACAGCGCAGAGCGGTACTCCCAGTTTCATTGCTATAAGTCAATTTATTTAACCTTTTTTTTTTATTAATTTGATTGAAAAATAAAAACAAATTGTATTGTATTATATTTTTTTTGAACTGTATTATTTTTGACGTAGCTATTTGCGGTGTTGAATTTACTTAGAGTAACAACTAATCTATTAATACGACAGCAAATCCAATATTAAATAGGGAAGAGGCGGTCTTGATAGGAACGGAGTGTCTTAACACTAAGTCTGCAGGTTACCTCTGCCGACCCTGTTACATGCGAGATACAGGTTAAAGCTAAAAGATGAGTTTCAGAAAAATTGATCTGTATGCATTACGATTGACTATAGTTAACAGGCGCATGTTGCATCGCTTTTGTAACCGAAGGCGTATTTCATACTGTCAACACATAGAACGCTATCTGATGATTGGTTTTTGGCAATTACCAGTATTGCTCACGTCGCAATCCGGTTCATTCAGCGTGTGAAATATGTATAGCATCCGCGATTCTCTTTGTTGGTTGCATCCAGTGCAGTGTGCCGGTGCGGTGGTGCGGTGGTCTGCCGTTCAAATTACTTGTTAGTATAGCATTGTAGAGTAATGGTACGCTTGTAAATATTAATTATAAACATTTTGCACGTTTTAAAGAAATATTAATGAATACAAGTTTAAGATATACTTACTAACATATTATTTGTTCATTTAATGTGATATTTTTATTTAATTAACTTTACTCCTTATGTTTTTACGCCAAAATACATTCGTAATGCATAAGGCTTTATAATTTTAATATGCCTTTTATTAAATTGTTTACAACAGCCATATTTCTATATGTTTATATAATTTCCTCCAATCAAAGAAGATTCATCAATAAAATGAATCAAATAAAAAAAGGAAAAAAAAATCCGGCGTAGTTAAAGATTTAAAGCATCAAAAAACATGGGAGCCCGCCAGCAAACAAAACTGTGATGGTTTCATTGTTTCATCAATACGTTTTTATTAATTGTCAAAAAGCTTTTAGTACATTGGACGCAAGATTGTCAAATATCGGTGGAAATCCATTAACAACAGCTCGTGCTAGCGAAGTGTTGTCCTGGTAATGTTTCTACTTTAAAGTATAACAATTACTAACCCTTTTTGCTGCCAGTGTGAGGCCAGTAGTGGCGCAGAGGCACAAGTGTTTGGTTGTAAACGCGACTGGTTGTAGGTTTGATCCCTACTCGAGGAAGTTTAATATTTAAATTTACATTTTTATTTCTTCGCTCTGGCCCCGCTACTAAAATTCAAAAATTCTGTGTTTAATGGAGAATATAGTGTCTTAACTCTAGCTCCCACTGGCTACTCTGCTGTCTGTTTATTTATAAAAAGCACAAATACATACAACATTTAAAAGACCCTAATTAGGCGCACACACTAACTAAATACAGCCAATATTTAAACTATTTTGCACAAAAGGGATTATAACTATTTGTCTTAAGGTGTCAGGTCATTGCTACCGTGTCGTCTGACATTTGCATAAAGGTCACCTATCAGTACGTTTTCTTCGCTGACACTCCACTGTACTGAAGAAAGGGTGTTATTGTATTGCGTGCAGCTTAACCTTTGTGTTCGAAAAGGGGGGGAAATTAAGTTATTGTTAATATATTCAACAACATTCTAGCGTTTCATCGCAAACTTAAATGTTTTGCATAGTATGTTTTAGTATATAAACTAAAAATACGGAAGTTATTTATTTAATTTTTAAAGCTACGTGTAGTAAATTAAAACGAGCAATCTTTATTCAATTCTATAATCAGATATTTCCTTACGTTATCTGTACCGCAATCGATAAACACATAAATTATTGAAGAAAAATAAAATCAAAAGCTACAATCGAGTCTTGGGAAAGTAAAAACAAATGTGATGAGTGTCAGTAACAATGAGATCTAAACGAGAGTTACACTTATAATACGTGTGAATAGGAAAATAAAAATCTATTTTAATTGAATATCCGTAGTCTTTTGTGGCTAACACAATTATATAGGAAAGAGCGATGTGTTCGTTGCACGGAAAGAAAATTGGCCACGGATGGTATACCATTTGCTCGTAGATAATGTAGGAACTAAATAACGTGTCTTAGAAGACAATGGTGTCGTAATAGAACATCCTATTAATTTTGGCGAATGCGGAGCGTCGGTCATGACCGGTGATTCATGTAGATATTGAAACAACCTGGCTTTTGTTTATTTTCGACGTCATTTTTGTGTTAATAATTCTTTACTACTACTATTATTCTTACAAATTTGCTATAGCTTATCTAGTCATAAATACTTTTGTGACTTACCTCTCATTTTCTGTTCGTCCAATAGTTGTCTTTCTAAATTGTCTTTGACCTCTCGCTCTCTAAGCACGTCCATTTTCAGTTCGGCTGTAACAATAATATAACAAGTAACAATAAGTAGAATAATAACAATATTATTTCATAAATGAATATAAATGGTTATAAATGATTCGGTATACAAAAGGCATTGTACTCTAACAGTGATCCAAACCGTAACAAGGCCGTGAGCAAGGGGCCGATTAGAACATAAACACGGATTAACTCATTCGGAATCCTCACAATTGAAGGAGTTGATCTGGGAGATTTGCATAACTTTCAATTAAAGCTAACCTGACGGAAATTATTAGGGAGCTATTTCCGATTTGAATACGAGATTGGAGTGTTATTTGTTAAATTAGTTTTGCTAACAATGATTAAATATCAATTATTTCTGAAATAACGTGCTACTTTTAAAAACATAATAATTACCTTATCTTAAAAATTGCTAAAGATATATCACTTTTTAGATAGATATATATATTAGAATCAAGTGTAGGCGAAGAGCTACCAATTTCTATTTTCCACCCATTATTATATGGCGATATTAGAGTGGCAGACTACAACGTCACATACACATTATATGTCGAATATATTCAATCCCCTGAGTGTGATCGAATCCACAACATTCCTTTGTACATGCAGACAATTTTATTAATAACAATATTATATATTATAAGAATATCGATATTTTAGTAAAGAAGCATTACTGGTACCAGCTTCTATATCGACAAACAATAATCTTTAAGATAACACAGAGACAAGTTAACTTGCTCGTATGCTCGTAATAAGGCCAGGAATAAAGGCGAGTTACTTATACTATCTGTAACTAAGATCTTGTAAAGTGAAACGATGTCTTGTTCATTGTTTGTTAAATTTTCTCTTACTGTTTATATTTTGAACCGTGTATCTGATAATCTTGATATTTAAAAGGTAAAGGAACGACGTTTATTTTAGTAAGGTAAACTGATGAATGGTGTCTATCCTTAGGTTAATCAAGTACAACGTATAATATAGAGTAGGACAAGGTGATCTTTCAATTAGATTCTGATATAAAATGTCTTAAATTATTGCAAACAATTATACCATTATCCATAAAAGTGCATCATAAATAAAATGAAGGTATAATTTAAAACGTTAACTAAATTTTAAAAACGATTACACTGTGCACGGATTGGCTTGTAATTTTAAATTATTTTTAATCTTGAAGATGGAGAGGACTGTGTTCGAGATTAATTTCAAATCAATCCAGTTGTATGGTGCAATTTAGAGGGCTTTTAGTTAAGAGTGGTTTCGCACATGAGACGTAAATTACCTTCGGCGAGGCGGCCATTAAGGCTCGCGTCGGTATGCGCGCGCGCCGTATCTCCGCATCTCGCGATTTGTGAGCCGAGGCGTTTCAACAAAAGATGCTCCTGGTGGTCTTTGAGGCCGGGCCGGTCTATCTTTGTATTGTTTGATGTTCGTGTTATAGATACGAATAATGAGTTCACTAATAATTACTTATTGGATGCAGCCATCATTCAATTACTTTACACTCACTAAGCTGTTTTTTTTGACATGGAAAATGTCGCTACAGTCAATATATAATACCTACCTATATGCATGAAAATATAAAAACGAAAACATTACAACCAAACACTCAATTATAACTGAATCGATCTTTATATCGAATCAATCAAATTTAAGAACATGATATAGTGGAGCCGAGTAAGAAATTACCACTTTATAAATAAAATAACAATAAAAATGATGCGCCGTTCAAGAGAATATATAATTATGAACAATTATTATTATACCGAAGCTCAATAGCTGATAGATGATTGAAAGGATCGAAACCCATAAACAAAAGGATCGATTCCGGTTACGCAATTTAATAACAGCCTGAAGTAATTAACTTATGTAGTAATCGATTCGAAAATACTTTGTTTTGAGTTTAGACACTTATTATAAAATGTTGTTCAACTGTAATGTCTTACTGTCGTGTTTTTCAAGCCCATGTCCCAGAGGGATGCAGGGGCTATATAAATTTGATACGCCTTAATTTTGTTTAATGTACAAGTGGTGTACACGGTTTTCGAGAAATGTTAGACACATTCAGATATATATTAAATATTATTCACAAAATTAAATAAAAAACAAGAAGTAACATTTAACTAATTACAAAAAAAAATTATACGTACAATATGTGCTAAAAGTACATCAGAAACTTAAAGTTTGTTTGTTACAAGTCGAAGTGAACAAACAATACGAAAGAACAATAGCAATGGAGCGTAACATAAGTCATAGGGCGAGCGAATTAAGACATATTTTCACAGCCCCCTCCGCGAAGACTAAGTTGGCTTGCAGTTAAAATAACAATTAAAGTCCGCTTAAAATTTACGACTCGAAACTGGCAAAATAATTTAAACGAGGCGAATGCGAATAAAATGACTCTTAGAAAGGAGAAACAAAAGAACGCATTTAGCTCTCCCCCGCGCTCGCTTTCGGTCCTTTTACAAGGGAATGAATAGAAGGTAGTCTTCAGCGGTTCGGAGGTGAAATTTTAATAGTAAAAGCATAAGGAAATATTACTGAGGAATATTGCTGATTAAAATGCTTAAGAAAACGGAGAAGTGCGAATAAAGCCGGATTATCATTTACAATTGTTTGGGATTTTAATTTAAATCGTTCTCTGTTGGCTTTTTACTAATATTTTTGTTTGATATTCTTAACCTACGTAGGTATATGTTATTTCAATCGCTTAAACAGGATGTTAAAAAAAAAATAAAAGAAAAACATTTGATGAAGTAATAATTGATTTCAGTCAACTTATACATTAACCAAATTCACGATGTTTCTTAAAGGCAAATTCAAAGTAACGATAATGGCTGTCACGGCGTGAAAAACGAATTTTCTTCCCTATGCTTTTTAAATTTACAAACCGACGGCAATTTTATTTTAGTGTTATTAGATTTTCCGGATTATGTCACACAGAGATGTTACTGTGGAGGATTATTCCCGAAGTCTCCGCGCTGATAATAACACGAATTGCTTTTCTTTATTACGTGTGAAATAAGATCATAAAAATTTGCATCTATTACTATTTCTTATTTTCTTTTGAGCAAAGCACATTTTATGTTGACAATATTTTGAAGTCATTTTGTACCTTGCTATATAAAACCTTTTTCATGCTCATCCTTGTTTCTTTTTTTGATGTAGTACGTTAGTATTTTTTTTTATTGTAATGTAATATTTTAAAATTAATATTTGATGGTCCAACATAAATATAGACTTAATAATGAAGATGTCGTCACAAAATGAGTTAAAAAATATTAGTGGTCGAAACGAGCACCGCAGGAATAACTCGGCGTTATCGGCGCACGCGCAACATATCGGCGATCGAAACACGCCGGATAAGATTATCCGGTAGCCCTGTATTATTTTAATGAGACTACACGACTCCGCGAGATTCGATACGATACGAAAAAAGCTTAGGTAACGAAGCAAATAAAAATATACATGTCAAGAGAGATATCACCCTGCCGCTTTGCGATGACGGCCCTTGCAATGCGAACAATCCGCAAGGAGGGGATTTTTAAATTAGCCACCGAACACGATAAACTCCCGTACATCTACATACCAGCTGACGGCAGATCGGCCGATACCATTATGTCCCCGGTAAGGTACCGATTAAAAAATATCTACGTTTATAAGAGGACAACATCTGGTATTTAAATAAGATATAAATGCGCGAGCCTGCGAGTGTTTTGTTTTTCTGGTTCATTTTTTCCTCTCCTCGCCGGAAGCTCCCCTCCGCGGATATATTGGTATTAAAAATGTAAGGGAGATTTATGCGAATGGCTCTAAGCTTTCATTAGTTGTTCCTTATGAGATGTTTTTGCGGTCTTCCGTGACCGGTAATTTTTCATTTTTGTGCAAACTTTTTGATGTTACGGGCGCGATGTTAAAAATTTAACTGCATATAAAGAATATTTATATTCCCGTAAGTTCCAGCTGCACGCCATGAGTTATTTTATTGCTATTCTCTGTTTCCATCGAAAGGGCATTTGAATAATGGTAAGAAGTTGCTGTTGAGGAATTCTTAATGAAAAGTAATGGTGGAATTATGCTATAATTGATTTATCTTATGAGATATTTACTATAAAATATGTTCCAAATCAAGATGTAAGGATAGAAGACTGTTACTGGAGAAACCATATATTAATATATTTAAAATGCTTGCCTTACATAAGTACTTGAGTATAAAAATGTCTCGCTTCATAAACTTGCTCCCAAATCATATACATATGCATCAACGACATTATTCCGGCTTGTAATTCCGTATGTAAATTACATCTAGAACAAGGGTTGTGTTTCACCCCATAGAGACACCACGCTACTAGTATAACATGATCCTCTCTTTTCAAGGATGTACGCGTTAGCCCAGTCCACACTAAAAGTTCTGAGAAATAACAGCTTATAAACCACGGCTTACGTTAGTTTTAAATATTAAGAATAATGAAATGTGCTTCGAGTTTTGACTGCGAAAATTTTAAAATAATAATCTCTCACAAAAGAGAAAAATAGAAGTAAAATTTATTTTTCTAAGTTGATTTTATTATCTGTATCTATATTCAATTATTTGATTCAAATAAGCTTTATTCAATTAATTTTGACAAGTAATATATATTCAAGAAATTATTTCAAATTTATTGAGTTCCAACATTTAAAAACGATTATATCGTTTGAAAAATATTTTCCAATAACTTAACTGATTTAGAAAATCTTTTTTTGTGTTTCCACATTATTTAGTAAAATTGCTTCATAGAACTTGACGCCGCCATTTTTTTCTGGATCACCTCTGACTACATATTATTAATTTCCCATTCCTCACAGTCGAAATAAAACAAATGACAAACAATATAAAGCCAAAACAAAAACTAAGAACAAGGATTTCATTTTGCCATTCAATAAAGACATCTCACACGTCATTAATAATTGGGCGTACGTCACATTAAATTATTTCGGCTAAGTAATTTCGAGCGGTTAATTATTGCGTACAGGCCGGGAGGAGAGTTGAGAATGTAATTATTATTAAACTTTACGATTGTCTCACTTTACCCCTTTATATAAGTAACGAAAACGTTCCGTTACAACAGTGGTAGGAATAGAAATAAGATTTGACATTAAAGACGGTAACTTAAGATCCAAATTTCAATGTGAGTGTTGAGCCATTACGATCTTTCGATACAGTGAAATATATCGCAAGATCCTGAGGGAGTATCTTAGCTTGTTGCGGTACAGGATTCATATTCGAGCTACTAACGTCTGAAATTTATAGATGTATTAGTATATACATACAGTGAATCCAAATTGAGTATGAATATAAATTTGACCTAAAATCTTATAATGACTAATGTTTTATGTATTCATTGTATAGATAATAACATACAATGGGTGGTGGTATAAATAATAATGTCATTAGGCATATCTCATAAATGAATGGAAAGATGATTTTTTGTTGTTGTTGTGAAGTTTTATTATCCAAATGTTTTTTTTAATTAATTTCATTAATCAATCTGTATTCTGTCAGTATTCTGTCAGTAAACAATCTGTGTCTGCGTCATATGATGAACCTAATTAAATTACTAAGTCTAATATATACGCGTATCCATAAATACAATTTATTCTCCTTTAATATTAAGTATTTTAATGTTATATTTGTAAGCTGCGACGCCGCGAGGGAATGATGCCACTAGACCTCCCCTAACAAATCGGAGATCATTATATTTTTCTATAATATTAGACTTTATTATATATTTAATAATTATTCGTCCGATGCCGTCGTAGCGCATTAGCGTAGCTATTGGGTGAACGCGACAGTTGCGGGTTCGATTTCTTCATATGGTACATTTCTTCACTTTGGCAAATTATAATAACAAATAGCAGCGTTCAGTTCCGCCGATAAACACGCACTATCTCGAAAATTGAGCGAAAAGTGGATACTGACGCGTCTTATCACGGTATTCCCTCTCTGTGTGTTTAGTCTGCTATATGCGGGATACAGCGTGAAGCTAAAAATACTCTCAAGTAGGTAATTAGTGAGCTCCAGCTATTTATACACATACACTCGCATCTTGTAGATAATCTACTGCATAGACATTACATGTTAATACTTATTACTTAGGGTTTTTTAATTTTATCTTAATCATCAAACCTTCGATTATTTTTTTCACATTGAGAGTGCAGAGAGTGCAGAGAGACGATTTATAAAAAAAACCTGATGGATAAGAATATAAAATATCCCCGGAGGGTATGTATGAAGAGGTTGATCACAGTGGACGAGTCGAAAGAGGTATGTAGAGACAGTAGCGTTTGGCGCTCTGTTCTCTTTCTCCGACTACCCCGCTAGGCAGCGTGAAGTTAAGTTAAGAAAATAAAAAAAGTTAAAATATATAAGTATAATCAATGTAAATAGTAAGTGGACTATTGTGGTAAGCCGACGTTTACACAATGTTTAACTATAGATACGTGCATTCCCCGCTAGATGGAGTGCGTGTGGTCGAGTCGCGTGCGCAACGTAACCGGAGCGACACGCGTAAGTAATCCAATATGGCCGTCCGATGTCCCTCACATATCGGTACGTTGCAGGAATGCCATTTTATTATACCCTTAATGTCACTTATTGTTTACTTGGCTTTATGGGCGAGTGGTAAGGAAATCTTGTATCGATTACAACTGTCCTCATTATTTAATGGTTTTGATACAAAACACTAAAATATATTTACAGTAGTTATTGAAAAACATTTAAAATTATCGAGACCGTAGCGTTTGGGGCTCTGTTCTCTCTGACAGCTAGGGTTACAGCGTTATGTTAAATTATTTAGAAATAGAAAGGAGAACCATGTCTAGGAGCAGGAGGGTCACCTTAAACAGACAACGACGTCAATGATGAAAAAAGCATGTGATGTGTCAATTCATCTTATTTTTTCAAACATGAGGTTAAAGCTGTTAGCCCTATTGGCTTTTACAGCGACACCGGTTGGATAGGGAAGAGGATACTCTGCCCCTGAAGAAATGCAAGCACTAAGTGGTTGCCTGTGGGGAAGTCGACGACTGTAAGGACGTCCCCTGCGGGACTCGAATCTCGGCTTGCGGTCAGCGAGCGGACTGGGACAATTCATATTTTTTTTATTTTCTTTAGCATTTTTATGTTGGAACTAAGTGATAAAAGTACAGTGTATTTTAAAAGAGTATTTAGTTATTTATTTTCCAACTTATTACTGATCGAAAAAATTGCCTTGAATATGGCTATACAATTATGCAAAAAAAAATGTTAGAAATCGTTATTTCTATTATTTTTCAATATTATAAGCGAAGCAAGAAATATTGGTAACTCATAAGTCACATCAGCGCGATAGAGTAAACAAACAGAGATCGTTCCGCGAGATCCTCGCGCACCTTCAGCACAATGGTGCGAAAGCTGGCACGGCACAATGCCTCGCTATATCAGCACCATCTCGGTGGCTTGTTAGCTGGAGGCGGTTTGAACTAGCAAGTTATGACCATGATCGACAGCCTAACTTTAGAAGAATTTATAAGTAAGTAATAGGTATTAAAAATATGACAATCTGCAAATCAGTCTTTATAACTAAAGGTAAATACATATTTTATAAGCAGAAGACATTTTAGTAATCATACATGATACAGTGGTGCAATGTTTCTAAAATGCAATATCCTAATATTAAAATTCCTGCAGGACAGCTTAAGGTTGCGTGGTACACTTAGCTACATAAAATCTTATGTACTCGTGGAAGTACATAAGATTTTTTTACGCTGTATCTCGCATAAAGCAGAGTGGGTGGAGGGAACCTAGTGTTAGGACTCCGTCTCATATTATCCAACGAATTCTGGGGGCATTGTGTGTTGAGTGGCAAAATTCAACGCCGCGCTTTGCCTCAACGCCAGAGAGAAGAAAATTGAAATAATAAATATTTCACTGGCTCGAGTAGGAATCAAACCCACAAGCTGTCACATCACGCTTTGTACCACTTCGCCACGAATAGATAAGTCACTGATAGAATTGTAAGCTATATATGTATTTCTATTTATAAAAGAATCGTTATGTATTTTATTTATATTTATACACCAACACAATGGTCTACTGTCGAGAAATTATAGCATCGTTGTAGCTCGTTAGGCACGCGTTATGCAATCTTGAATATCCTAGGTCATGATTGTCTTTGCCATGATTAAGATGAATTTGAGCGATAACTGTCTGTTGCTAGTTTAATAATACCTTATAACATTATTTTTTTCCATTTTTAAAACTGCCTTTTTTATATATTTTTTGTCATCTTTTTCTAGCTTGAGACTGCTCATGGCACGCCAGGCAGAGAGAGCGTGCATGTGAAGAAATGAAAATATTAAATATTTAATCTCTTCAAGTGGGAGTTGAGCCTCCGACCGTCGTGGTTACAGTCGCACGCTTGTGCCCCTGCCCCACGACCTAGCCTTGCAACCTAATGTAGAGATTTGAAGGAAACATCGTACCTTTAAATATTTCATGTGTGTTTTTTTATTAAATATGGGATTTGTAATTTGAATTAATATAGAAGAAAGTCCTATGCAATGCCATATACTCGTATTAATAATAATTTAATATTTAATGTTAAAATATTTCAAAAGCAAAACCCAATTTCGCTAATTTGGTTACATTGCGATATAATAGGAATGTCCGTGGCAGTATTGTAAAAGCTTTCATATCAATTGAATCCATTAGCTGAGTACACAAGTCCTGTCTGTCTATTTGCTCATCAGTTTTTATCATTGGCCAGTTCTTGTTTGTTCGATCGGTCACTTCCACATTATTGATGGGCCGTTTCCCTCCAACGCAGTGATCTCATAGCAAATTATATCATAAACACAGGGAAATAAGAAGCGTTTTATTTTAATTATTATACTTATTTACTTATTGACTTTGTCAGACGTTTAAGCTTTAAATGCTTGTTTATACAATTTAGTTAATGTATCAGTGCATTTTAACTCTATTTTGCATTCAGCTGATATGAATAAGTGTGATGATATTATACAGGTTAACATGAAAACTGAAAAGTAACAGAAACATAGAAATCAGATATGTACAAGAATGTAATAAATGTTTACAATGCTAAAATACTGATAACGATAAATTTAAAATCAAATAATATTCGATATCGGGACCATGCCTACCACGGTCCTCGACACCAGCTATCTCTTGATATGGAACAGAACACCATAAAATACCCTTGTCCTATCTGGTTGTGCATGTGCCATTTGTCCGTTGAACAGCACTTAGCTTAACAAAAACTGATAGTTGTAAAACAAAAGAGGTGAACAAAATCGCGAACAAGACCGCGCCATTTCAGAAATAAACTAAGCGGTAAGAATTAACAGGGATAAAGGATTAAAGAGTAGCCGATGCAGATTTATGTTGTGACGATTGCGATCGGAACGATTCTGCGTGTTATACTGTTGTTCTTTTTTTGTCAGGATGTCGACATTTAAAGGAGGACTTTAGATTTGTATTATCATTGTCTTTTTAATAAATGAACATTATTTATTTGTATAAACAATTAAAGATTAGTTTAAATATGTAGCAAATATACAAGAATATACTATTATAAGTATAAAAGACTACCAAGCACCTGAAAATTTCTAAGAATAGATGGGTACATATCTTCATAGAGCATTCATTGCTTGTCTATTTACAGTAACAAATCGAAAGAGTTTTATCAGAGTAGTCTTTTCATAGGACCCTCCCGTGTTATCTGATAACGCGGTGAATACAGTACATTTGTCTGTATGACACCCACTCTGAAAGTGTAGTGTAAAAATTGTCAACGAACGCATCTGATAGCGATCTGCCATTTGGAAGCGACATGAAGGGTGGTGCAAACTTGTGTTTACTTATCCTATGACAAACTTCAAGTACTTTCACCTGCATGAAAAGAATACAAGGATATCACACTCACATATGTATTGTTTCGAAAAAAATATTCAAATTATATACTAACATATGCATAAAAAAGTCGAAATTTCATTCGATCAATATTCACCTATCGAGTCCGAGGAGGCGAGCCGGGCGGGTGATTGCTGTAATTTCTATTAAAATCATCGGTAAGGTTCGCCAGACACATCGATTCGAAAAAAGTTTCATCAACAATAATTTTATTATCGTAATAACAAAATTACTGGTTTAGTAAATAGATTTACAATTTCCGATCTTATTGCCGCGAACTTAGAGGATTATTCCTTTGGCGTTAACTACATGTCAGGGGGAGAAATGGAACCTTTTGTTGGCCTGTAGCATTATTATTTCTCATTTTGTTTTGTTTATTAATACAATTGGCTCGAGGCGCAATATTGATATTCAAGTTTGATGATGACTCGCACCGCGAGTTTTCTCATCCTGTGTATTTTTATGGCTTTTATAACAATTGGGTTTTGCTTTTGTTTAGGTATCGGGGAAAAGTATAATAGTGAATATATTTTAATATTTTTCCACCGTTAAGTATCTTTGGAAAACAATATGGGGAAATAACCTGCGGTAGCAAGATTTCAAATATTTATCTATCTACATAATTATTCTATACTTTTGTAACACGTAAAATAGAAATTATTCTACTTACAACGTTTAATAAAGTTAGTGTCCAAAGTTCAATTTTCAATAAAATTCGTAACCATATCTCACGACCATGTTTCTTCATTTTCTCATGGTGAAAACGGCTGGACGTGAATAAATAACTTACAGAAATATCAATTAAACAATTATGCTGTCTGAATGGAATCGTGGGTAATAATAGTGGGCTGTGCTATAACTCAGGCGCATCTGTTCTATGGCTATTTGCAAAGGCACGACATGCGCCTGCGCAGTTTCTTGCATGGAAAACAGATATTCATAATGTCATTACCTCCTGCGCATCATGATTGTTGTATATTAATGATTCACAGTACGTTATTCCGATATGGAAATTGCTATCTAATATAAATATGTAATAAATAACTCTAATAGTAGTCTATTATTTTGCATATTTATGATAATTGTTAATATCCAATACGTATTAAATAGTTGTCGTATAAAAAGAGGTTACAATACATGAAAGCAAATTAATATTGTCTAATTTTGCAAATATAATTCGTAAAAAAATTAGGTAAATACGTCTTACCATCAATACTTCATTATAATACTATAAAAAATATGTTACCTTTTTCATAACTGATTTGCCGTTCCTGCTGCCGGGCGTTATCGGCTGCAACTTTAAGGAGACCCTGGATATTTCTAAGAAGCGTTTCCGTAGAAGACACCAGGGTGTCGGCGGTAGGATCGACAGGTACATTGTTTGGGGAGCCCTGAGTTGGATAACTGACCGTCGCTGGTGACGTGTTCGTCGGTAGGTCACGTTCACCATCGCTGAGCTCTGCTCCTGGCCAAAAATGTATATTCATGTAGTTTTATAAATATTTAAAACGAAAACTAAATATATATGTAATATATTATTATTTGTAGGTGATTATAATGCAGAAATCTCAATTAACATATCGATAGCTCGACATGGAAAGGTTTTACAGATATTGTATATAAAACAATTAATAATAAATACGACATCGCGGGTCGCGTGCGTGTATCATTCACATAACAATTATTATTGCAAGGTACACGGAATTCGCGTGGTAATCCATGCAGTGCGTTGATGGGACCAGGTAAGGCATATTCAGAAGATATAAATTAATAAAAATTAACTTATTTTTAATTAATAAAAATCATTACAAGAGTAAATTATGTTTGTAATGTACTATTAACGTATATGGTTTTACTAATATAAACCAAGACAGTATTAAAGTTGAAGTTGATTTATTTTTAAAGCACGTCTAGTGAACTAGTCGTACTTTAAAAATAAATCTAGCAACTTAGGCAAAACATATTTTATGCTATATTACATTATATAATATACTTTTAACATTTTTGGAAACGAAAATTATTTTTTTTAATGAAGATGTTTTGTTAAAATTTCGAAATAATACATTACAAAGAATAAAAGCCTCGAAACACTTACAAACACAAAGTATTAGGTACAATTTTTACAGCAAAAAAGAAATATACCTAACAAGGAATCGTATAATAAGTTGCTCTTAAATAAATAGTCAGTCAGTAAGTTAAGTAAATTATGAGTTCAATAAATGAGTTAATATCAGAATAAGGACAGTGTAAAGCATTCGACACCGAATGGGCTGACTCTATGCGATTTATACATGCCTGCCTCGCTACATAATATTGATACTTATTCCTTTTGCGGCTTTAGATTGAACACTCGAGTGGTAATAAAATAGATTTTAAGGTACATAAATTAGAATCTATAAATGTCATTATTATCTACTTTATTTCTAAATTATAAAGATGATTACTTTTTATCTATATTTCTTTAAAGAGCGAAGAAAAGCTAGTGTTAAAACACACCGTTCTCCGATTTCCGAATTTCTCTCTCTTTCGTAATCCCCGTGTTGAGAAGCGAAACTTAACCCAAATGATTATAGAATCTACAACGATCATATTTGCAGTCACTGCGCTACGGTGAATATAATTAACAACAATATCTATTTCCAAATTGTAAATTAAGAAAGTAAATGAAAAAATGTGAAACGTTTATATGGCGTCTCTCTCAGTCCAAATGTAACCTATCGATACATTTACTTTAACTGACAAGACAGTGACCGCTCGTCATATAATGAAGACAACATCGTTTCGTCATTGTCGATGCGCACGATAGCACTCTCGAGTTGTCACAACACCATCTCCCTAATAAGCTTAATTAACAAAAGTCCCGACGTATCGAACAAACGAAAATGAGCTTTCTGACGTTAGATCACAAAAAATACTATTATTTTTAATTGCTCGTGACTGACACTATTAGTGTATAAAAAACGAATCAGGGTCGCAAGTGCGATGATTGAGAGAAAGAAGAGAGATTGCCTCGACAAAGATCAAAGTTGAATGACACAGTGTATAAAAAATATTATACTTGTTTGATAATCTTTGATGATTGTGATGATCCTAAGCAATCTTTCATTTAAATAGATTGCGTTAACATAGCAACAACAATATAATTAAAAAAATATATGTTAGTCATTAATTATTAAAAAAGGATTTTTTTTCTAATAAATTTCTTTTGTTTCCGATTCAACAATACATATGTATTAGTATAATATCTTCCTATTATAAATATATACTGAACGATAAAACTCTTATAAAATCGAATTTAAAATATTCTTTAATCGATAAGACCATTACAAGCACTTTTCAATCGTCAATTTAGAGAAATGTAAGTAGTGTCAGTCCTACAGGAAGATCACCGACTCGGAAGGCAGTTTTGCTGAAAAGAGCCAGCAAAAAATTCAACAGGTGCTCTTTTAAAAATATCATTTGCTAAAAATATATAACGAATATTAGCTCTCGTACATATATGTATCTAAAAGCTATAGTTTTAAAGTACCTGCCACAACCAAACAAAATGGTATACCTATTAAATAGCATAACTTCACTTCCCACGGTATGGGAGCTCTATTTGTAACCTTTACTTACTATTATACATACAATCCATATTGTTTCAGTGATTTGCTATTGTATTGAACGAGTATTTACATTTTTGGGCCTTGTTATGATTACCGTTGCTGTTAATAATGGTTGTCTGTTTCTACATTTTAAAATATATTATCTGTATCATAGTTATGTCATATTTCAGTTGACAGAATGACATTGCAATTGAATGACTTTGATTAATTACTTTTCAATATACTGATTATATTTAATGTATAAATAGACATAAAAAAGAAAAACCAATAACGTTAATATTATGTTTTATAACGTCTGTAATAGCAAAAACTCAAATTATATTCATTTTCCAATTTTATTAGTACCTACTTAATTATTATGATTTATACTAATAGGAACGGTATAAGGTTTCTATTAGCAAGTTTCCATTGATTAATGTTTTACTCTGAGATTGAATATATTAGAATGATTAAAAATATTTTGCTTGTTTATAGTTTCTGTATCTAAACAAAAAGCTTTAAGAAGATTATCGTAGAAGTACAATCAGCTTCATGCTGTATCCCGCATATAGATAATTGGTAGAGGAAGACTAGTGTAAAGACATTCCGTTCCGTTGCCGCCGAATTCTCAAGGCATCGCGTGTTGGAAGGCGGAACTCAACGCCGCGCTTTGCCTCGCTTTGGAAATAATCAAAGCAGGGGAACGAAAATATAAAATAGTTAATTTCTCGATCGAACCTACAACCATCGCGTTTCGCGTCGTGGCGCAGTGGCACACACATATGCCACTGCGCCACGACAGCCTCATGCCATCAATCATTGATCATTAATAATCTTAATGATCAAAGATTATCTCTAATAGCGAAAGCTTTGAAGAATTCTTAATAGAATGAACTTATATTCGTATTAAATATTGCTGTTGCTTGGCTTCATACACAGTTCCCAGGAGACCGATATCTTTATAATATCATTAATGATTCTATATGTTTATGTCTAGTATACATAAATATACAATGGAAGTACCGATTCCTAAGCATTTATTTACTCTAAAGGCTGTAAAAATAAAAAAAAAATTAATTAATCTACAAATATAACAAATATTTGTTTATTCATGTTGTTAAAAGATAGGTAAGTACTCATATTTTCTTTATATCAGAAATAGTACTGAATTAATATTATAGTAATCTCATAGTTTTGTTGGTCTTTTTTCAGATACCCGCATTTATTGCAGTTGAGCTTTAATTACAGAGCTATAAACTTAGTTCAGTAATCAACAACAATGTATGAACAGTATTAATGATTTTTGATCCTAAAAAATAAAACATGCAATTTTATGACTGATAATTTCCGAACTATGAAATAGTGTACGTTATGTTATTACTGGGTAATTTAGTCGGGTACATGCGCCGTACTGAGGGTGATACATCCAGCCTATGATGATGTTACATGGATACCTACATGGAGTCTTATCGTGACCGTCTCGAACAATTTAGCTTTTAAAGAGATTGAGTTCTAATTTGACTATATAGACATAAGTTTTAAAACAACTTTTTGAAAATATTTCACATGTTGTTTGAATATAGGTTATAACGAAACGGGATATAATCAGCGTATAAATATTTTAAAAATGGCTGTGCTATAATAAAACTGATAGAAGGACATCTCTAAGAACAATTAATTAAACCAATATTAATACAATTAAACCAAAGTGATTTGAGCAATCTATTATTCTTTTTTTAAAAAATTCTGATTTGTCATCGTCCTAAATTTTTTCTATATATATCCTTGTATGTATGATTCTGAGTCTAAACTGGGCTTTGTATTTGCATTGATTTCTAATAATAAACATCATATTGAAGAAATCTAGCTCTACTTTTTATATAATAATCCAGACAAATGCAAAGATCAACTTGAGCCTCGCTAACTATTTCATGTGAGTCAGTTTTAATGTCAACAATTGACTCACCGTCGTCTTCATCTTTGACATTGTGATCTTCCTGATCCGAGAGGGCCGCGTCACTCTCGTCTGTATGGGAGTGGGGGGAGGGCGCCGCTGTCGTCGAGGGTATGCGTGGAGGCTGCGGCGTGCGCCGGGAGGCGGCCGAGCTTCGCCCGCTCGCGGACCCGTCGCCTCGTTCACCGCGGTCGCGGTCGCGTTCTCGTTCTGATCTTTCACGTTCACCCGACCCGGACTTCGAAAGATTTAGCACAGGACTGTGGCCTGGAGAGGAACCTAGAGCAGATGAAAGTTTTTACAGATAAACTATTACTCACTAACTATTAGACTTGTCATATTATAAAGATTTTTTTACCATTATGTGAACCTTCACGGGCTTTGTCCATAGCGATAACACGTTCGATATCACCTCTTTCATCGCGTAACCTGAAACAACAGATAAGTAAATTTAAAAATCGAATAATTAACTATTTTTATATATATATATATATACTACCATCTTGGTGTAATTGGGAATTATAAGACATACAATGTCGATTGTAGAATGCTTACTTACGGAAATATATTTTTTTATATATTTCCTACTCGTAAAGAAAAATATTAACTTAAGGGACAATATTCTGTCTATACTGTTTGAATTCTAATACTCATAAGAGGTGTACTAAAATGATATAAGAATAAAAAACTTAAACATGTATGTTACCATACCATTATGGATTGTATGTTTTTAAATTATTTATTTGATTATTTTTATTTAAGTATTATACTTAGTGGCTGAGAATCCTAGCATCTTAGAGACGGGCCCTAAGGCGCAGAGCTTCCGTGTAGGTATATTATTATTTTGTCTCAATAATTGCATACATACATCGTTGCAAGAAATATATAATTCAAATTATACGATATGAAATATAAGTTTCAAATATTAAAAATTTTAAAGCTAAGACGCTCCACTTCCCACTTTCCGCCAAATTCTGGAGACATTACGTGTTGAGTGGCGGAACTCAAAGCCGCGTTACTACACCAGAGCAAGGAAATCAAAATATTAAATATTTCGTTTCCTCGAGTAGAAATCGAATCCACATGCTTGTGCCACTGCACCACGATGCAAACGAACCTCATTACCGATTAATTAATTTCTAGAACTATAATTAAGTATAGTAAATAGGTACCTACATTATTTTACATTTAAATACAAAAATTCAAACTAACGTTGTACAAATTTACTTACTGCATAGAAATTAACCAAACGATTTTAAAAATTAAGATTAAGAAAAATATTCCTGGCATAGGCAAATATATTTACAATACGTCATCAGCTCGTTATAGACACGGCCAGAAGTCATAAATATCGCCAATCTGACACGCCACCGCGAAACGAATGCTAACAAAGTCACTGACAAACAGTTTTATCATTTGAAACCATAAAGCATGCTTCCCACTGTGTTTCGGAGTTACTCTACAAAGGGAAAAGTATAATATTATAAGATCCCGCTGTGTTCCTTTGTGAACGGATGAAGACGGTGTGTAATCATTTTGTACGGATCGGTACCGCTACCCTAATTCCGTAGGTTCCTTTTGATTGTGAGTTATTGGTCTTTTGATGCTTCCGTTTCATTTCGCTTTTTTAAATATGGCTGATCCGTCTTATTATATTTACTATTGTTTTTATGTATCTATCTATACAGGTATTTATAAACATTAATAAAATATTCAATTTGTTGTTGTGTAATAATAGCTTAATCCAATGATAATGTTCAAATACGCAGGCAGAGAGAGGCTAGTGTTAAGATACCTGGTTTGCCTCCTCACTTTCCGTGGAATTGCTCGAGGCATTACGTATTGAGTGTCGAGACTCGACGACGGGCTTTTGCCTTATATAGTGCTATAGCGAAGAAATTAAAATATAGTAAACAATAATTCATTCCCCCGAATGGGGATCGAACACACAACGGTCGAGTTACAGTCACACTCTTGTGCCACGACGGAAAGACTTATAATTTAGGTATGATTCAAAACTTTGATTATTTCGACGCCATTCGACGGCATTGATTTAAGTGACTCGGTTACTGCAATATATTCATAAAAACAGATCTTGAAAAATGATTTCCCTCGTCGGAACCAATTTCGCTCATTTCAAAGGGGTTAATGCTACAATTTTTGCCCAGTAATGCCTTTTGAGCATTTGAATATAAATGACGTCTGAAAGTGAAATGTAACATACATAATAAGTGGCTGTTTTAAGCCTTCGCGGAACCCTTTTGTGGATTACAGAGTAATTTCGTGGCTTAGGGGGTAGGCGAGTGAGTCAAATAAATGTATAGTATAGTTTTTTTTAAATATATTTATAGTTTTTTTTATGTGTTTCTTAGGTATCGTTTTATTTTTAAAATAATAAATGTTTTCCAAACATATTTTTGTATAATTAAATATTTTTAAAATTTCATAATTAATAATTATTTATCTAAACAAAATATAGGGATCGAAATGTTTAAATATTCCTACTACCTACTATATATGGCTCTATACCTATTATTATTTTTGCAACGAGTACTAGTATAGGTCAATCTAAAAAATATTATAAAATACAAAAGTAAAATTTTTTTCGAACAGTCGTCTTAATGACAATTTAATACAACATTGCGAAATCGCGTTAATGTTTAATACAAAAGTACTCTGTACTCGGGCCCTCGAAATGGAGTCGTTTCGTACTTTACTGACGAGTCACGGAACTCTGTTTGAATTTAATATATTTTTCATATCCGCGTCTATTAATATGCTAATAATCCCTTACATCTTTAAACGCCTTCAACCGTGATAATCGGCAAATTTAAAAAGTTTTTTCTTTTTTATAATCAAGAAAATGTTAAAGATAAAAAAGTAAAAAGATAATTTTATCAATTAGTTATCAAACGACAAGGCATTTGACAATTCGATTTAATTTTAATGAATTTAAAATGAATGAGCGCTCGTATCCTGAACGAATCCAAAAGAAATGACCAAATCATCACAGAGCGATCGGACAAAAGATAACGCCTGTATCAATAAAGTAATAAATTATTTCCACTTCCTTCTTTTTATTTTCATCATTAAAAAACTGTTAATGTGATCGATGATATAGAGAATTTGTTGGGTTGGTTAAAACCAATATAAATACAGATAATCAATCTACAATTCAATTTATCTATATTTCAGATTAGTAGAATATAATTGTCTAAATATAGTTTAAATATATTTTGTGTATTAAATACAGTTAAATAAATATAACATTATTTTTTTTACTAACATTTTAGGAATAAAATATAATTTAGAGTGAATTAATAGCTACTTAATACATTGTCAGAAACAGCCGTCATCGTCAAAATAAAATATTATTCATTCCCTTGTCACTTCCTAAATTGGTGACGAGACTGCGATGCAGTGTGAAGTAAAAAAATACAAAATTAGTCGTGACAGATTGAGGGAGAAATATTAAATACTCATTTTATTGGGTTCCGCCATTTTACAGATTCTATTTCTTTTGTATCCATGATAATACAAATAACTATAAACTTTAATTATATATATTTACCAATATTACTTCCGATTAGTCGTCGTGGCGCAGCGGCACAAGGGTGTAACGCGAAGGTTGTGGGTTCAATCCCCACTCGAGGAAGTAAAATATTTATTTACGTTTATATTTCCATTTCTTCACTCTGGTATCGAGGCAAAGCGCGGCGTTGTGTTCTGCTTCTCAACACGCAATGCCTGAATCCGGCAACAAGTGGGTAACGGAGTGTCTTAAAACTATTTTAACCTACTGTGTACGGGAGACAGCGTGAAGCTGATTTAATTTGATTTTATTACTTTGATTACATTATAGGTATAATGTTTCTATCGCAAATATGAAATAGATATGCAAATGTTTCGCTAACAAAATTACGAAGGTTAACTGAGTTAGTTAACGCTAACCATTGCCATTACAGAGCGAGCAGTGGCCTAAACAGATATTCCGGGGCCACGGGCTCGGACAATGCGATGCAATCACCAACGGAGCCAATGTACGCTGATTAGTTAATTCTGAAACGTCCATACTAGCTAATACTGCAGCGTTTAACGTTCCGAACCGTTCTTGTATGCATAACCTGATTAGGATAAGTATTATGAGAAGCTTTTGGTATCACTGTTAGTGACACATACTCATAAGTAGGTAGGTATGTGTACCTACAGGGCACTGGGGGCAGGCTAGGTGGAAATGCAGGCGTAACAATAATTAAAACCCAAGCATCGCTTCGAGGCATCGATTAAGAAAATGAAATCCTCTCAGAGCGTCACTGCGTAAAACATTTGCTTGACACCCAAATCAAAAATCGTTTTAGTCCACCCTCCCGAGGGGAGTGTAGGGAAGCGTCGACGCCTGAACATTTATTATTTCAGACATATCACTCACATGCAAAACAAACTCCGTCCGATCCATCAAAAAGTTTCCTTTCCCCCGTCTCCTTTTCGACACAAATCGAGTGTGTAAGTACTGCGGTTTGAGGAACTAGGGTCAAAGAATTTTACGTAAGTTTACCAAATATGTTAATGTTGTGGTAACGAACTAGTTAAAAGATTTACTATATAAATAGAGATTTACCTTAACAATTTCAGGCGTTTTAAATATTAAAAACGTAAATAATTGTTACTAAAATTTTTATTAATATTTTAATGTATAACAGTAAATTTGCATCATTTCATAAAAGCAAGTACATCTAAGGAGCGAAATAAATAAGGTTGTTCATCCACAAGGAACGAGCATTGTAACCCTCTGTAGCAGTCAACAAAGCTTCGAAGAAAATCGAGCGAAAAAAGGCTAAAAACACCTTAGGGGTTTACTAATCGAATAAAAAATATCAGCGGCCGATGCCAATGTATGGGGGAGAAATGGAATAAATTATAAAGAAAATACAAGTAGCAAAGGGGATGTAAGCAAGCAAAAACTTTTGTGTTTATGCAGATAACAAAACATTATGTTTTGTCTAAGTGGCAATTTAGACCGAAACTCTTAGTAACAATATATTAATAAAACTACATATATTATATTTATGTATGTGTAAGGAAAAATATTTTTAAATGCACATTGATAGCATATTTCCTTTTTACCTGTTGCCAGTTGTTAGTTATAGTTGGTACTGTAGAATGGCTTTGTATTTTTTTATGTTATGTCATAATGTATAAAGTATTAAGTAAACTAAATTATTAACAAGTTACGAGAAAGTAAAAACACTTAAGACGTAAGGAGTACGGCGAAATGCAAAAATAATAGGAAAGAAGAAACATGATGACTTGTCGGTCGCACCCTCCGCATAAACGTCACGATGTCATTTGTAAAAATTGCGGCCTTCTAACTTCTTCGATTTCAGAACATAAGTTGCGTGGAGATGCATTGGAATAATAATAGGTGTAATATTTTCTTTTTTGTCAATAATACTTTTTTAAGCTTAAGATTATTTGTTTAAAAATACGGCTTTTTATTTAACTTTTGTTCTGATCTGTTTTTTATCATAGCTTTTTCCATGGCGTTCTGTAATATTATCATTTATCTGTCAATATAAAGTATAGTAGTACTATATTCATATATAATTACGAGTGAAGACGACTCTACTGTTTTGTGTTTCACGTATACCGTCTTAACAAATATAACCAGATTTACAGGGCGAAAACAGGAATCACTAGGACTTTTGCGGGGGAAACTGGAGACAGTTATTTAAATTTGAATAATATAATATGGAAAAAATTACGTTACTTAATACCCTAATAAAAGTGCACTAAGCGACGAGGGCATTACGCTTACCAAATGCAAAGAGGGCAAGCAAATTTCGCTTATGAAACGTGAAATGAAAAATAAAATGCGTTGGGAAGAAAATAAAATATGTTTCAGAGGCCGTAAGCCTCATTACGATATTAGAAAAACGTGAGAGGTTTAAGGTTGTCGTTGTTAAGTATAATAGATGAACTGTTGCAAACGGCGGTCGAGGAGTTTGTAGGTTTTAATGACGATATAACTATATGCATTGGTACGTTTTAAAAAGTTTTACGTTATTATACAAGTATTTATATTATGCACTAGCATTTAAAAATTTTAGAAATTATGTTAGGATATTTATAAAGTCTTGAATGATTTGAAGAAGTTGAAAGCAAAATAATAAGCTATTCCTTTGCACCAGATTACAGTAGCGTAACGAGATTCCGATCGGCTCCGTGCGATGTTATTAGGATTTAAGCGCCGACGCGTCGCCTGTCTCCCGTACAATGTTGGATAATTATGCAAAATTGCTTCTACGATTCGTAGTCCCCGACTTTTAGGGACATTACCATTATCTGTAATGGCAATGTTTTTTGATAATGTCCAATTCTATTGTAATATCTTTAGGGAGATGCAACTTGTATTGCCAATTACGTCGGTAAAATGACATTTTTTTCCTTTGTAACACTAGACTCACAATTTCCCGACCACATATTGCATAAGTACGGCTTCGAGGCATGCAGCATATGGTAAAACCGCAGAGAGTTCACATCCATCGACACACTTCCAAGTCAGTTCCTTGGATAATGCGACGCGACAAATCTTCCTTTGACTCCCGGCGGCCTCAGCGCAGCTCGTCGAGTAGCATAAATTTCTCCTGTATGGTCGGGTGGATGGTCGGGCTCGTTCATCGCTCGTGACCGCTGGCTGCACACGGGGCAGTCGCATGATTGCAATCGAAGTGATCGTTTGCGCTCACCGCAACATCTTGCCGACCAGACTCTGTCGCTATATATGTAGATATATTGAAAATTACTATCTATATTTTCCTATTTTATATTTGTATGTGACGTCGTATCTATTTTAACAAAAAACGGTAAGATTCTTGGAGATCATAATAAATAAAAAAGAAAAAAATATCAAAACGTATTATGCTTAACGATACAAATGTCGACGAAATTCTAATGAGAGGACATCTGAAGCCGATTATCTCAAAAAGAGTCGGCGCAGGACACATCGATCATAGTATTGTTCAATCCGTTGATAAAGCTAACGTTATCTTAGAGATAAGTAATAAGCTGTTTTTAATGAACGAAATTTAAATTTCCTATTCAATAGAGATGAAAAAAGAAATGATAGCTGTGGTCCTTAAATTTTGATGTATTTGGAGTTACTCTAGATTTATATAAACGTTATAAATAATACAAAATCAGAAGTTTAATATCAACCATAAACAGTATAGTTTATGCTGGTCTGCTTTACCTCAATCAATTTTTTTTAACTTATCTATAATTAATAAATTTATCTATAATTAATATAATTAATTAATTTATTTATATTAATAAATTTATCTTATCTATATTTTTGATAAATAAGAGGACAATAAAAAAAACTAAAAAGTACTTTGACCCTCGACCTTAAATAACTTTTTTGGCAGACATCATATGGGATCGAATTTAACTTTCGATATTTTATTTCTAACGGCTTATCCAAGATAAGCTAAATTTCAGACTTATGCGAATCCGAATCTTTGTAAACTGAAATGTTCTTAATAAGTGGAGTAAATATTTATAGTAAATAGTGTACTCGTAGATACCCTTGGCTATCTTTTTCTATATTAATGAGCGTATGAAAGGCTAACTGTAGATATTTTTGTTAAATTAAAACAAAAGACACGTGTAAGCACACAATCAATATCGTTTACTGAATTTATTAAAACGCCATGTTTACTCTCACCGATAATCGACGCAATAGAAACGAAGCCATCTGTTGTAGAGCTATACACAGGGTGTTCGGTAAGTAAACAGAAAATATAATTTAGAAGCAATTTAGCGCGATATGTCCGCAATCAAATTGTCTCGTTAATACCACGCTATCAAAACATTTGATTTGTGGCGTAGGGCTGAGTGCGGTTATTTAGCCATTCGATGCTACGTACCCACCTCGCTCGTCAGATGGCCCTTACTTATGTTCAATAAATTATTTATTTATGCATTTCATCGGGATCGCGTTACACGAGTACCTACAATGTTTATGTGCTGAGTAAAGACTACCTGTCCATTTTATTATAAGAATTACGATTTACTTGACAGAAAAATAACTATATTTGTTGTTTTTAGTGTTCCGTAGATCAGAAAGAAAAGACGTAACCCTTATACAACCACGGGCAAGTCCAACTCGCACTCACTTCATCAGTATGTTTGAATTAAACTTTTTTTGTCCAAATATAATAAAAGATATTAAGCATCAAGCAATGCATTTGGTAAAAATAAAACACTTTTAGTTGATTAATGCGCGCTCACACTCGATACGGAGTCGGCGCACAGTCAGCGTGTAAACAGTAGAATACTTTTATTCGCGTTGTAATTTCCCTGCCTCAGATTTGCATAACAAAACGGGAAGCGGGAAAAGGTCAGGAAGCGAACGGAATGGCAAGTGTCCGGTTTGATGCCCAGTCAGCAATGTTGACGTACTCGTGGGACCGTTCTAACGTTCTACTCTACTTGCATGAGACATTCATTCTTTTATTAAATCAAGATTTTTATTACATATTAAAATAAATATATTTATATTCTGTAACGCTTAAATTTTCATAATATTTAAGTACGTTAAAGACTATTACAAAATTACATTACCGCCGTGAAAGTTAATTGCATTATTTACAAGTTCCAATCTGTTTAATATAAAAATATTAAGTTAAATATTATTATTTTTAGAAGGATTCTTATATCGTAACTTCGACATACGAGAATCAATCAGCTTGCGCGCAAAACTATTAACACCATAAAAACTATAAAAGAAGCTACTTTCTATCCAGTTTAAAAACTAAACGAGGAAACAAAATTTAAAAAAAAATAGACATATACTGTCAACAAAATGTAACTGGCCAGAGATCATCTGAACGGAGCACGGAATGCTCAGACTCAGGCGTTTCGGATGCATATTCATGATTACTTTGCGCCACATGCAAATCCAGATTTACACACTGTAATGAATTCTTTTGATCTGTGGATTCACATATTCGATTTACCCCATCGATGTCGGTATTAACATGACGTTCATTTACGTATTCATAGTTTTTTCCGCAAATACATTAATTAAGTGTGTATTGGATGTGACTGACATCCGATTGCAATTGAGTTAGTTATACAAATAAATATATTATATAGCTTATGTTTATTCAGTGGAAGCCATTTGAAATATATAAGAATTATTGATGATAGACCTTGTTGTAGTTGCTATCAAATCGTATCTATTATTGCATACAATCATGTTTAATTACTTTTGTAATTTATCATACATCACAAACAATCAGATTTTCACTATTGTTTTTCTATTTATATAATTATAATGTGATTGCATATCGCTAAAGCGTTTTTCCTCATAAGGCAACCGAAATAAAGGAATTAACAACAATCGTATTACGTTGGTATAAATAATTTTATTAATATGTAAAGAAATTAAACATATACCCACTGACGTCGATTGTAATTTATTTATCATTAGAACTGATCGTCTTCTTATTAATATTCTTTGCCATCAATAAATCGAGTTATGAAGAGTTTTTGCACGCAAACCAGATTTACATTAATTAGGATGAAGTAAACATCATTAAGTTGAACAATACAATGTTGTCCACGATACAAAGACCATTCACACAATCGAAAAAGTCTACTAAAAATTATATAATTACTTTGGCGATGCAACGACTCCAAAAGAAACGCAGAAATGACAAGACGATGACAAATGAGCATTGTCCGCATCCAACGCGGTCGGGTGGCGGACCTCATCAAATTATTCCCCACTTGAAAAATCTTCGTAAACAAAAACGCTGCAAGGGAAAAACATCTGAGATACAGGGTAAAAAATAGGTATTGGCAACATTGATTGATGCGTACTAATAGGGCGCGAAGGAATGAGGCCGCTGCGTAATTAAAAGAAAAGTGACATCTTCTGTCATTGGCAGTTCGGCCAACTTCTAGAAATAGGACGGTCACGCCTTCTGGGGAGGAAGTAATTAGTGTTACAAAACTTATTAAAATTATTGAGTGAAGGCGACTAATTGATAGATAGATGATACATATCGTTAAGTGTGTTTTATTTTCTATTTATGTATAGCTCAAAATAGAATTTTATCAGCAACAAAATGGGCTTAATGTTATAAAGCAAAAATAAAAGATAATTAAAAGCTAGCGCAAATCGCGGTTTATTTGCAAATTCATTTCCAGAATGACATCCGAATAACGAAGGGAACAATAAATCTTTTTCACTCCGTACGCGCTACCGCATAAAATTAATCCTAATATCGAATTAGCATTCCGACGCGATGTATTCTTCCACTTTCATAAGAAAGATGGCAGCACGATATATATTTAAATTACCACAATAAAAACATTTAAAGTCATCACAAAATAATGTAACATTAGCGAGCTTACACAAAATCGATAAAGTAAGTTGATACCTCGCAGGTTTTTATAAAGCATCCCTTATCGCTGTGTACATATCATTAGTAATGCAAAATAATGGGATACGGACACCTCGTGCTGTTTGCGAGCTAATGATTAATGCTGTTCGTCATTAATTCTTATTTTTGATGAGAAATTTGACTTGTGCTGTCAGGCGCCGGATCCAGATTAATATAGGCTGACGGTGCAACTTGCGCTGTAACAATGTTAGACGCTCCCCGCTTGTAAAATATTTATGCTATCTTCATGTTTTGTTCGAGATTTGCATAATAATACTATTACACATAGTGATTTAACCTAATTTCTTTATACGTAGCATTAAATAACTAGCTTTCGTACCTGCCTACTATTAAAATAATCAAAATACCTAAATCATAAATCAAAATGTCGTCAATTTCAACACAAATCAGTTTTCTGTGTTGACAAATTATTTCTAATTTATAATATTATATACCGACATTACAGTGATGGACAGTAAGCAGGCACAAATATCAAAGTAAACGCAACAAATACTTTGGTTCACCAACGAAACTATCCAAATAGTTTCGACTATAAAAGGGCAAAGTACAAAGAGCTACATAAAATGCCAGTACAACCGCATTGGTGACAAACTCGGGAGGTATTCAGAGGGCCGCCTACCGTGACTCGGCACCCTTTTCACATCGCTCTACGTATATTAGCGAACTCAAAATCAAAACTACATTTTATTAATGACTTTTAGGCATGACAATCTAAATAATTATACTTAAAGTTGATCGCAATTGCGTGAAAACTGTCTAAAGAAATATCTTTACACAAAATGAACAGTCATCAGATGTGATCTTCAGATCATCCTTCAAACAGAAGTGAAGAGAATGGTGAGCGATCATAAGCATTCAGCATCTTTATCTCGCGGATACAAGAGTTCATTTTATGATCATTAATTTTGTCTTTTCTCGGATGTTTTATCACAGCGACGAAGCTCTGTCGCGCGTCACATTAATCAAAAGCATTTGTTTACAACGAAGGGAATTTGATTTGATTAAAATAATTCGCAATATCCTTGATAAATATCACCCTCGGTCTTCGTTTGATCTTCCTTGAGATTAATGGTGGAGGATTCAATCACGCAAACGTTACCGCCGAGATATTTGACGTTTTCTAATATTTGCCAATAATATTAATTCGTACAAATAAATCAACACGCATACAGACTATATAATACACACATCGCTATTTAGCATAGAATCAGACACATATTTGTGAATTATGTACGTAGGTATATAGGTGGCATCGGTATGCTCGACCTCTTTTTAGGGTTCCGTATCTCAGAAGGAAAACCGGAACCGTTATAGAATCACTTTGTTGTCCGTCTGTTCGTCTATGAAGACCATTGATTTCGAAATCACGAACCTAACATATACCGGTATAGTCACTTAAAGCACAGAACGCCATCAAAGAATTTATAGTGCCATTTATAGTGGACCTAGATATGAAATTTGTCACAAAATGAGAACTTATAATATATAAAAAACAAATTCGAAAGGTAAAAACTGTTTCATAGAAAAAAAATCATTACAAACTTAACTTACATTTGTAGTTAATTTCATACAAAATGAGTACATATCCCGAAAAACATAAGTTTGTCAACTTTTACGAGTGACAGTTGACCTACTACCCTGAAAATAGTATGGAAGCTTCAATGAAAGAGTCCGACTCGCACTTAACTGGTATTTTTTAAAAACATTTAACAATGGCATTAAAACGTACAAATTAAAATTATTACTCGATGTGACATTTTGTGTTTTATTAAATTAGTTTTTTTATAGGACTTAATTGTTTAAAATCTAGAATTAAGGGTGAACAAACACCGCTATCTTTCCGTAGCAAGGGGCACGATGAATAACGATCGACGTCAGAGCGATGTGTGCAGCGTATGCCCCCGGCTCACTCGGCTCACCCGGCTCTCCCGGCTCTCCCGGCTTAACCCGCCGTACGACGATTAATCGCAGCTAATTCGATCCGAAACGGAATTAAACCGGACGAATGCATAGATCCCAACGATTTGTTGACTGTTAATTGAGTCGTTTGATTTACAGCGGATTGAGTCAGACACTTTTTTTACATTTCAATCCAAATTTTATTAAATGCTAACTTTACTATAGGTATATATTAAAATTTTCATAATATAAGAGAGGAACTGTTGTAATATCTTTGTGATTCTTGTGTAGCTTACATACCATTTTGTTGACCTCTCCCGTTCAAAATTTTAATTAAATAATGATTATTTAATATCGAAACTAGTAATTATAAAATCGTCTAATAATCACGAATGATTGCACTCGAAGGATGCAAAACAAACAGTACATACAAATTATATTAAATCAGAGATAATCCTGTCAATTAATTGGACTTAGGACGGAGAACCGGTCGGCGCCTGCGCGGACTAAGCGAACCGAGCGAAGAAACCAAGGACCTCGATATTAATATACACCGCTGCTTGTTATAAATGTCAATATCGGAATTATACCATGTACATCACATTCGTGTTTTATTTATATGCCAATCGTATACCATCACTAATTTTTTTTTTGTATAACTTTGTTGCTAATATTTATCATGGAGCTCTAAATTTATTGTGATTGTTTTCTGGAATACATATTATTATTTTTTTCAGCTTCACTCTGTATCCCACACGTAGCAGAGGGAGGAGAGGGAGAGAGTTAAGACACTCCGCTCCCCAGCTTCCGCGGAATTCTGAGTTGGGTGGCGAACTAGGCCACGACTGACCTCCATTTTCCACTCGTATAACTCCACATATTACTTTTATTTAAAGTAAACCATGAGAATTCTCAAAATTACATATTATCAATAACATGGAATAATAATGTAACATTCTAAGCTGAGTAAAAATAATAGAGTTCATAAAGTAGATAGAGCCCTATACCTTCATTATGGAGACTGACGAAACCTTATCGAGTATTCGTAAATGAGTACCACGTAAATTCACACCTCAACAAGGCGTTCGTTCGGATTGTAGAATTATTCCTCATTTTGGATATGTCGAAATATGTCGCAAATAAATCACAAAAAATTACACATAAGTGTATTTACATTTAAAATAAATAAAACAAATGTAACAGACAGGTTTATTTATTTCAAATGTATTATCTATACATTTAAAATAAATAAAACAAATGTAACAGAGTATCCAAAAATTACAGAGTAATTTCTTTAAAAACAGCCTTAATCCAACCCGTGGCGGGCGATCGGCTGACAGTGACACATCGGTACAAGGCGCGCTGTCCGACTGTAATTCTACCCAGCGCGGGCCGTGGATACGTTTTATTTTCAAATCTAGAGGATTAATTAGTAGAATGTAGGAGTACCCTAAAATCGTACATGGGTTAGAGTTTAAATTAAATATAAAAGAGACAAATAACAATTAACAATTATTTTTTATAATTAAACAACTCGTGGATTATGTTTATTTTGATATTTCCGGTTAATATTATGTATATGAATGTGTTACACATACAAACTTTACTATTGAATAACTCTAGAAGTTTTAAAGATTTAAACGCGCGTCTACAATGGTGGAACCGACAAATACACAAAACTATTGTTTTATGTAAATATAAACCTTCTTTATAGAATCTCCTAAATTACACTCCAAGGCATTTTCTGTTACCTATACAAAATTTTAGATACAAGCTGTATTTTTTTATATACCATTCAAATAGCTTAGTAATAAATTAGTAAGAAAAAAAAGATATAAATTTAAACTATTCATGTTTCAATACAATAATAAAGGAATAATGATTTATACGGTAAAATCCATTAGATTGTTGACTTGAATTCGATACGCTTAACAGCACTTGAAAATGAAGTCAAAACCGCGAATATCGTTCGATCCCCGATCAATCACCATCCATTAAACATGAAAAGAAAAGCATTTCCCCTAACCGTTGGCCCTCAAATCGGCCCAATTTACATGAGAGGCGCATTTTCCTCGCATCGAGATTAGCCCAGAATGAGTTTGATGAATTGCTCGCGGCCCGCACACCGACGCGGACCTACGCCGCGCCGGACCACTGCTCATTTGTTAAAAATACACACGTACAGACAATATACACCAAATTGTCTCCTCTTATTTCACACTCCCCATTCACATCAATGGTATTTTCGTATAAAGTAATTTGGTTTTATTTTTAATTATTATTTTCGATGAATTATTAAATGGCTCATAATCAAAAAGAACGTAAAAGAAATAAATGAAATAAGTTAATTAATGAAATTGAAATTAAATAAGGTTATTAATGCTTTCTATTATTCCATCAAAACTGATTCCTGCCTTACCTCTCAAGATGTTTTACGATGTCCTCGTAAGCTGCTCTACAATTCTCCCAAATACCAGATCTGTAGACAAAAAATAAATAAAATAAGAAAACTGAAGAAAGAATAAAGAAGAGGGAATATGAAAAAAAATGAGAACAGTCATGATTAAAAAATAATGACGGGAAAGCCAGCGTGATAACAAAAAATAATATTTTTTTCATAAAGAAGTTCGTTTCAATCTCCATTTAACAAGACCTCTAAAGACAAAACTTGCAACAAATTGTTCTTAAGTGTTTAAAATAAAAGTTATTGAATGAAAAAAGGGTTTAAATGTAAAAGGAATAATTACGAACACTCAATATTAAATGTTCCGTTAGGCTGGTTGGCTGGAGGGGTCGAACAAATTAATTATGTTTTTAAAACAATCGCTTATATTTGTGTCGTAGCAACTCATGCGTGATCGTCGAAATTGTTTCTCAATTACTTTAGCACTTTGTTTTCATTAAACTTTTCTTCGAGGGAATACTTCTTACAATAGTTAAAGGGTTCTGTTGACGCTTAATTGGTTTCCATCTTAGACTGAAGTACACTTCGTCCTTGCAATTTTATATTTTAGTACATTAAGTATGCTTGAAATGTTTTCCTACTATTTTAAGACATGCCTACCCGTGAAGAGTTTTAAATTTAGAACATTTTTAACTACCTATGTAACATTAGTATGTATTTATGTATCAAAAATATACCACAATCACGGTATTGGCTTATTTCTCGTATATAAGGCACCGTAATACGTTTGTAGGTTATCGTACCTGCTGTCGTCGAATCACATGGGTGGCAGTAAGACAGTGGGGTAAGTCCGGGTAAGCGCGGGTAAGACAAGTCAAGTGAGCACTGCGGGTCTTCGGGCGGAAGTGTTTGTACTTTTCTTATTGGATTAACTCAGTCATTTAACCTGTATCACTTTTGACCCGCTTACAGGCTTCTTTCTCATTTACTTATGTATATAAGCTCATTATGAGCTAATTAGTAAATATTACTTTAACACGTCAATTTCGGAAGTGATTTTTAGTTGTGTGTATTCTCTTTAAGTATATCGGTATTCATTTTATATCTTAGCGCAGTTGGTCGGCGTCTGATGATCATAAACGTGATGATTGTGAGTTGAAACTAAGAGAATGATTGTTTTAAGTGATCGTTCTTTTATCCCCTCTGTAGCCGAAGCACGAATAACTATCGAAAAGTATTCGAATCGTTTTCGATACCAATTTGTATAGAATTTGATAGGTGTTGTTCAATTCCTATACAGATTAGTTTCGACAATGATTCGAATACTTTTCGATGGTTGTTCGTGCTTGACTCACTGGTCTTGAAATTTGACGACGACGACAGAGAATATCTTAACAAAATATACTTTCTACCTATCCTGCTCTACAAGCTTGATTTTATTTGTTTATAATGTTAAATGTTAAACTAGTAATACAGTTTACTGTAATGTTAAATGTTACGAGAAAAAAAACAATATGTCGCTTATGTATAGACATTGATGTAAATAGAGACAGAGACATAAATTGTTAAAAATATAATTAGTATAAAATAACGCTGCTTACGTTATAAGTATGTATTTAAATTTTATTTAGTCCATTGTAAGCTATAAGTTTAGATGATACGCCTGTCTTTTGCTTTTCAATCATGAAACTGAAATAGACCAAATGACTGCAATACACAAAAGCTTCCTATGAGATGCGTGTAGATAAAATGGTAAACTGAATTAATAACAGCTCATGCCGTGTATGGGAAGCCACAGTTTTACGCGACCGATATCCGCTGTAAGCTTGCATTATAATAATTTACTTGTTTATTAATATTTCATTTTACTAGAAGTCTAAAATAAATTGCCTTTGTATTTAATTTTTGACGTTATAATTTTTGCATTGTATTAATAATTATTTTTTCATACAAGTTTATTATTTTATTTTTTTGTAAAAGAACATGACTTCTATACTCATAACAATCTATATATCAATAATTCCATATATCAAGCCTATAATTATGTAAACATAAAAATAAGTGAAAAATTAAATACGAATTACATACGTATTATATAAGAAATATTGTGCTTACCTCGCCAGTGCCTCCATATTGTGCATCGGTTGACCTTTGATGATGGAGCCATCAGGTCTGGGTACGCCGTGATGAGGCATGCCGGGTGACATCAACGCGTGCTGGTGCATGAAGCCCATGGGGCCTAGGTGTGTTGGTGGTGCGTTATATCCATTTGCCAATAACGGTGACTTGTCCATGCGAGCCATTTCTGTGAACAGAATATCTAATTAGAATTAGTGTTGGAGTCAAATATCTTATGGGAAATAATAGGTGTTCATGAATAGGTACATTTAACGATTTTGCAACAAAGTATTGCGCATTACGATATTGTAATATTAATTAAATTTCACAGAAAAGTAAACTATATAAAGTATAATAAAAGTTTAAGTATTCTCGTACAGGTTATCTAAAGCTGTTCCATGCTATTTTTATGACAAAAACTGACAATTAAATATATAAGACCATAATATTATCGAAAACAGTGCCCTCGGTTAAATAATAAGTAAACGTTTGACTTGAAAGCCTTGTAAATAAACATTTAATTTAATATTTTTATCTATGATAATAAAATTTAATTTTTAATGTGTTTTTTTCTATTTACCCTACCTATATATAAAGCATCGCACTTAAGTGTGATCGCGGGCATGGCCAGGTAAAATTCAATTAATACCCAGTATTATCATTTAATTACTCGTTCCAATAATCGAATCGCCCGTAAAACGGTGTATCAACAATAATAAAATGAGCAATGAATTTCGAGACTATTGTTTTCTGGGTACCACAAACAACCCGTGCAAACATAGGGGGTGTAAGGCAAATATTCTTAAAACAACCCCCTATGGGGGTGTTTTAGGTGCCGGGTGGTCTTTGGATGTCCACGTCCCCCTGGAGGTCACCAAACGGTCTAGGGTGTCGGAAACAATTAACAAGGTGTCGAATTAAACACGAATTAACGTTTGGACCGTTAAGGAAAACACCCTTTTATATTGTACGCTCTACAAAGCATTTTAGGATTGCTGAGTATTTAATATGTTTCCCTTTGTTATACGATTAGGGAACAGGTAGATCTAAAAGATGAGCATTGTTCCACAAATCACGGTATTTTCATTACATTAAATTAATGTAGGATGTTTGTTGGCTGGTTACATATCATGCTGGGTAAGTTCTAATTGTATTTGAAAGGATATTATGATAATGAAGGTTATTTTATGGATGTTGCAAGATGTAATGGATAATCTCACCATACCATAATGTCGTAAAGGGGAAGAAAATTTTAATTAATTAATAAATTCTAATAAATACATAATCAATCTTACTTTGTAATTTCAATCAAGACATCCTTTCAATATTGATTCATATAATATTTTAGTTAGCTTCTTTAATTTGCATTGCGCACTATCGGGGAAGCGTTATTAATATTGAAATTAAATAAGAAACTGTTAATCATAAGTAAAACAAGAAAATATTAAACCGATTTTTTCTTGACAGGTTAGTAAAAGATAAAATGTTCTAAAGCTTAGAATTAACAAAAAAATAAGCTTCACGCTGTATCCCGCACACAGCAGGGTAGGCAGAGGGAACCTAAGTTAAGACACTCCGTTCCCCACTTACTGCTGAATTCTGGACGCATTGCGTATTGAACTAATAATAATAATTTGTGCGTTAGAATAATTTATGTGATCTTTAATTTGTTAAATCATTATTACGACTAGTATGACCAGTATCTTATTGATTTTCCTGTTTTCTATCAAAACAAGCAAATAGAAATTTGTGATTTTCTATTTTCCCGATTGACCATAGCAACTTCAATTATGTATATAAAAGTATTCCTCAATATTATTGGTACCCACTTAAAACTGACTAGATATTTTAAACTGTAATTCAAGGATTATACAAAGTTACAAACAAACAAACATTATGACCAATGGACCCTGAATTAATTGGACGGGTGTATTTACTTAGTTAACCGTTGTTATCTTCTCGGCCATACACGGTGTTTAATGTATTTGTTGTTGCTTTGTGCTTTAAGTTAGCTGTTTTGTTTATATTGAAAAAACAGTTGCCTTATAACTACTTCATTCATATTTTTTGTTTAACTATTTTAATTAGGTATATTTTTTTTCAACTTCACGCTGTATCCCGCACAAAATAGATTTATTCTAAGCGTTTATAACGGATAAGTGTTTGATCGCATCTGCGAACGGAACATTGTAATAGGTATAATTTTTACAGTTTCTTACTTTGTCCTGTATACATCGAGGAAGGCAGACAACTTAATGTCACTTTTCAGTCGATTTCGAGATATTACGTGTAGAATGGCGGAACCCAACGCCACGCACAATAATTGTAAATACTTAAAAAATATACTTTTTAAAATTATTGAAAAGTTACATTTCGGTCACAAATTACACTAACTGAGTACCAAAAATTATATTCATAAATCCCTAAAGTATAAGAGCTTGACCAGTGTAACCACGCCGGTCAACCGCACTTACAAATTAACTAAATACGTGTTAAATCTGTAATAACCTGCGGTTACCACAACCCTTCTACGTTCTCTCTTTCCTTCTCATGTACGATTATATGATTGTCTCTTTTTAATTAGAACTGTTAAGTAACCACTGAGCAGATGAGGCCTCGCTGTGTTTAATATATTGCAATTAATATTTCTTATATTATTTATTTATAATTTTTTTAATTAATTTCTTAAAGTAGTATGTAGAATTTGTATAGAAATAATGTGTATTATTTTCATAGATGAATTTAAAAAGTATAATTATTAAATACCTACCTACATAATTTTGAAAACAAAATCAAAAATAGATTTATTGATATTGATTTACAAATTGCAATATGAAATTAAGGATAACCTACATAATTGTATAGGATACCTAATAATAAAAATCTAATATAAAATATAAAGGTGTCTCTATAAAAAAATAACCCTAAAGCTCTATCAGACATCGCGTCCTAACCATCAAAGTGGTCATCGATTATCATTATAACTATTATTAAGCGAATCCACTGATCAGCCATTTAAAGAAATGAAACGTCGATTGTAAACCGCTATTAGGAATATCGATTTTCATCGATTTATTGATCGCAGACCGACTGCTGTCCTCGGCGAATGGTCGTATCAAATTACCTGCTATTATTTAGAATTAGAAACGATAGAGTCGAAACCCCAATTATATCACTTATGTGTTTAAAGGAGGTTGGGAAAAGATTATCATAACCTCTTTAGACTTTTTATATAAAGAATGACCGTCTGTTTGAGTGTGACAGTCTGACATGTTTATTTTAATATATATGTATATATAGGCGTAGAAGTTAGGAATATAGTGTTAATTACAAATTGTTTAAGCAACAAACTAAAGTGCCCAATTTTTTGATCCCGTAACAAGCAAGGAGTTTTAACATTCGCAAGTCCGAGGATAAAGGCAGGCACAATAACCATTGAGGTTTATTGCAGACGGATTGCAAAATGACTAAACGAGTAACGCAAATGATTGGCCATAAAGCGGAAAGATTGAGCGCGGTGACTGACAATGTATGGGGAGAACTATTGTATTAGTTGATATCCAGGCCCATAGACTTAAAAAATTAATATCGATTTAATAATTAATATCATTTAAGTTCCTACTAAGTGTATAAGATAATAAGAATCATTTAAAGACTTCCTTTATTTTCAAACATCAAAGTACATTATCACAAGAATTCCACAATTTATAGGATAATAATTTAAATTGGAATCGTTATCATTACAGAAATGGCGAATAAATCATAAGAAAGGAATAAATTAAAAATCGCATTAACCTCCACATAATAAACACAAAGGTTGTAAATGCATTACAAAGTATGCAAGTACTCCGAGTTTATAATCGCCGGGCACTGACTATGTAGGAAACTAGTCTAAGAATAATAACGTTAAGAAACGTACTAAATGTTCTACACTATTTTTAGGAGTAGTATGTACTAAAAAAAAATTAACTAAGCTTCACGCTTTATCCCTAGCGGGATAGTCAGAGTGAACGGAGCGCCAAACGCTACGGTCTCTACATACTTCTTTTGCCTCGTCCACTGTCTTCCAAAAATTCATACTATGAGGGGTCCTCATGCTTTTTACGTGACCTTCCTCCAATATCTTTGATACAGTGTTTTCGAAGGTCTCCCCCTACCTCTCTTACCACTCACTTTTCCATCACAAATCTTTTTTGCCATTCTTTCATCACTTATTCGTTCGACGTGCCCAAACCAGCTGAGCACTAAAAAAGCTTAGCTCCATAATTTCCATTAATAAATTAAAGGTGCAAAAACCAAACTTCTCTGAGGCGATATAACGGAACGGAATCCAACAAATCTTGGTGGAACGACAAAATAAAGAAACCCAAAATGATACAAAACAAGGCGAATTAAAAGAAAATTACAGGCGGCCGGCAAGCGTAGCATTTACAATAAACACATAATTGTACGGTCAGTGCACCAATGGCATATACGATTGGGCAAAATAATTGTCTTCAATTTGAAGGATAAATCGCAGCTTGTCGCTTTGGAAACAGTGATTTTAATATGCATTATTTTAAAATAATTGCTATTATTATTTATGTAATATATCATTATCTGGTTGGTATAAATCGGTAAGTAGCTATAGCTGGGTACAGCTAATAATTTAAATATTATATTCCTTTTTGCTCTGAGCTATATTTTTAGTAAGCTATTAATTATCCCAATAGATATTATATCTAGAAAAACAATCCTTAGAAAAAAATTGGTCAGATGTAAGTACATGTATGGCACTAAACGTATAAAGCCATGTCCATAATAGAGACGAGCTATAATCGTCAACACAAGTCACGTGCGAAGTACAATCAATAACAGCAATACAAAATCGCCGGCGAAATGTCAGTCAATAACTTGAGTCAACAAGACGGATCAGACGGTGCTGCCACACTTAAATTATCACACGCCCACGTACAGTTTTCTAATAAATCCAATAATTTTAATACCATAATCTAAATTTTATTCCGTCAAATGTCATTTATATTAATTTTAAACTCCTAATATAACTGAATATGTTAAAATAGATATAAAGAATACATAACATCTAAGGATCAGTTTTGTATAAAATCTGGGAATTTTCTTCTTACTAGCAACACTAGCAGACTTATGTGTTCGCCATAAACTCTTTCATTTGGCTCGGACGAGCCTTATGAACAATAAAACGTTGAGGGCTGGAGATTTGGACTGTAATAAAATATTTGCCCTAGCACACGCTAATCCACGTCCCTTACTTACAAAGGCAATTTAAGAAGTTATAGGCCCAAATAAAGCGATGTCTTGTTTTTATACAAAAGAAGAAAATATTACAGTAGAGACGAAATTTCAATTACAGGGTAAGTAAAAAAAGTAATAACTAAAAAGAATTTGAAGTGTAAACAAATATAAAGAAAACAAGTAAAGATGATTTGTAAATATATTCGTATATCGAACCTGATTATTAATTTAAATATTTTTAGTTAAGATATGTACTCAAGCTTACTTATCTTATTTAAGCTTAGATTATTGAATTGTCATAATGTGTTTTATTAATTTATATATTGGTATTACAGATTATCATATTTCTTTTATTTCTGTTATTTTATTATACATAAATACTATCTTATAACTTGTGAAAGTCGATCATTTTAGTTAACCCCTATGATAATAATTCCTACGATATACGAATAATATAACCCAAATAGCATTTTAACGAAATTCAGAACGACTTCTATGAGGCAAATAAAACTTCTCCCTCTGATGTGCGAAAGAGGGTCAGAGTTAATTACTCGTAAATTGACCGGGATACAGTTTTATCCGGTGTAAATAAATAGGCTGGGATTAGTATGTGTCATACTTGTTATTTATGTACGTCAAATTTTGTCATTCGATCTTTAAATACTTGTAATAAGAATATATATATATATATATGATTAATTATAATTTTCATCAATTCAACCAACATTGTAAAACAAATATTTAATAGTAATTTTATAGCGTCACGCTGTATCCCGGAACCCATGGAGCAGTGTAGGCAGAGGGAGCCTAGTATCTCCGTTCTCTATTTTCCGTCGGATTCTGGAAGCATTGCATGTTGAATAGCGGAACATAACGCCGCGCTTTGCCTCGATACCAAATCGAAGAAATAAAAATATAAAATATTTCACTTCCTCGAGTCGTTGCTCCACGACTGACCTCAAGGCATTTGTTAATAGTGTCAACAAAAGACACTATCAGCAGTGTTGCGAATGTATTATAATATAATTGTTATAACAATTAGGTAATCATTATAAAAAAATGATTTAGAAAACTGTTACTCGACTTTGAATCACACCGACCTAGAACTTGTTGGGAGCTACTCATCCGTGAACCTATAGAAAAGAGGCTACGGCATTGTTGTATAAGTATGAAAGATACCAAATCGACGAATATTTTATTAATATAAAAGCACAAAGGAGGGATTATCTTTTTGGTTAATAACAGCTGTTGCTACTGAAATATAAAATGATACATGTTTTTTACGTTTCATCTTGATTTTGTGTAATTTGCTTGCACAATACAATGTAGTAATTGGCTCATGCAGGGTTTTATGAAGGGCGAAATAGATTTAATAATAACAAATATTTTATATTGACAGAATATTGTGGAGTAGATGTGTTTTTATCTTAGCCCAGATGGCCTCTTAAACTTCTTCCTCTGTCATCAAAGTATACAAGCCCCTCCAGGAAGTGTTCGGGAGGATTCACACTAACGCTAGTCACGGTTCGGTCTCGGTCTGATCTCAGTCTGTTAAAAATATTCTTATGTGAGAAACAAAAACTGTCACTCAACTTCCAATCAAGCATTTAAGAATGTTTCTCATACAAAAATATAGGTCCGCCTCATTTACTATTCTTCCTTCATTTAAAAGTAACCAGTCAATATCATCAAGACTGCTACAGTGTTCTCGAAAATTGTAAAGATTATTTCTTATATTATAATAGACTAACATACATTAGTCACTATTGATTGTCAAATTTATTGATGGCCGGTTGGCCAGTTACTGGATTGAAATCGGCGCTGCCATTACTGTCGACGATCGCTTACAAGCGACGGAACAGAACCTATAATTTTAAGTCAATCGTTGTCGATATACATAACTATTAATTATATAGTCAATAATTCGTTTTGTTAAAGACGTCGCGGACTTGGATGTTTATATATTCTGACAGAAGATATATTAAAATTATTTTTTATCGTATTTTTTTTATATCGGATAAGCTCACACCCGTAGCTCAGCTTAGTCTGTTGTCAAATGGAAATAACGGTTCTTAACACTAGCTTCCCAGGTTCTTCCACGACATATGGGATACAGCGTGAAACTAATAAAAAGAAAGTTTCTGAGATTATCGCGTCAACCAAATCGTGTTTTATTTTAACATACATATATGAATAATTTATATTTTGATATCAATATAGTTGTGTATTTAATAAGAACATAATTGAAATATTAAAATACCGCCGGCGCCGACATCCAGAGTACGCCGGTACAGTTAATTAAAAGAAATTCCGTCGTTATGCTTTTTCTTTGCAAAAAACGAAACGAATGTGCCATGATGACTGCGAGGTGTGAGTGTGAGTAATGTCGTAAGTGGCAAAACAGCATTTTAATTGTAAACCTCGTTCCACACCGCAAACAAAGCGATGGGAATTCAACGTTTATTGCTAATGTTCGTATGGAAATAGCTTGCAAAGATGCTTAATAGCGAATAAAAATACTTATCGCGAGGTTGAAATTGCAAAAACATTACCTTATTTCTCAGGAAACGTTATGTTGAAATATTGCTTATTATTGTTATGGGTCTGTTATAGTAAGTATGACAGTAATAGATGTTTATATGTTTCTGTAACTAACGTAGACAGTCAGGTCATTTAGATTGCTAAAAATATATTTTTCTCAAAGTCAATCGTTTGAAAAATAAATACTTTTGAAATGGTAAATAGTTGTCATCAAAGTTTCACTCGCTGTGCTTAATATATAGGTAGGTCATGCACATATCCCTAATGTATTGTGAAATTTCAAAGTAATGAAACATATTTTTTTATCACAGGTTCCTGTACTTAATAAGTGATAACAGTTAATTGAAATATCACAAGGTAAGCTTTTTCCACAGTAGTATTTTACTTGTTTTTTCTCATATATATTCAATGTAAGGACACACTTCACTTTCACTGTTTTATTATTGTATAGAAGATGGATGAAGTAACAAAAAATATACTAAATTTATTTTAAATTTCTTAATATGTTACAAACCGACTTGAATATTTTGAATAGGGTAACACAACACGAGGAGTAATGGCATGAATTGAATGTTTCAAACAATTGCTTAGAATTTGAAGCATGGAATGGTACTTGCAGGTAAATATTGGGTCGCATGCCAGTTTAATATTTGATTTTCATACGTAGCGTCCTATCATATTTATCGTTATGTGACATTTGTAAATATTCAACCCTAAAGTGAATTTGTGAGCCAGCCATGGCGCAGAGGTACGACAAGGTGCGACAAGCGAGCGTAAACGCGAAAGGTTGTGGGCTCGATTCTGGTAACGAAGCAAAACGCGGCGTTGAGTCACCAATGCCTGCAGAATTCGGCGGAAAGTGAGTAACGAAAATGTTTAAATGGAAATCGGAGTACGAAATATTAAACAATACCTTTACAATTTTTTACCTTTATTATTATACAAGTAAAGATAATTTAAAAAAAAGCGCACATTCTATAATTAATAGAGAAATTATATCGACGAGATCGTAACACTTCGCCTGTTCCACTTCACTTCGGCGTTTAATTGTCACCGCAACAGTAATCATTACGTACTCGTATACTGTTACTGTTTCCTTGTACATTTGTACTTTGTTGGTCCGTAGTATTTACAACTTAAAGCTCTTCCCATTAACGAAGAATTTCTATCATTATAGGTACGTCATAGTCAGTGCTAGCTGACGTGCATACGGCACCGTTCACAATAAAAACGAAACACATTAATTTCCAATCGTATATGGTAGAATCATTTGTTGTTTTTTTGTTATGCTATAAACACTCTGTTGCGTGCTTTTTAAAAACGTAAAAAACAGTAGTATAACAGTTTAAAAGATATGTGACCTTATTTCATTGAAATTAAAATTTTGTTTCTTTATTATCTCCGTCCATATCCCGTATCGTGTAAGATGCAGATAGAGAATACCTACCTAGCCCATTTAACTCTTTTCGCCTTTTTTACCCGACAGCGTGACACAGAATGGTAGTGTGTTTATCAGCCTAGGTATGTAGTTATATGCTTGTTCCGTGGTCTTGTTGAGATAAGACTAGATGACCGGTTTTGATCGTTCTTACGTCAATCGATTCACCTTAACCTTGCCCCACTGACAATAATATTGGCAAAAAAAAGGACAAGTACGAGTTAGACTCGTCCACAAAGGGTTCTGTATTAATTTCAATTTGTAATCAGAAAGAAAGAAATTACAAGTAAAGTTTTTTATAAGTTGTACGATATTAGACCTATTGGATTGCGGAACCCAGCCAACTTTGTTCTTATTGACAGTACAACACTAAATAATGGTAATATAAAATATTATGAAAAGGTTAATTATTGGTATAATATCAATTTTCTCTCACAATACACAGCAAGCAACAAAGACACGAAGGAAAGGCTCACAAATTGGCTGATCCGTCATATCCCTCTCCCTTAACATAAACAGGCAAATCCTTACTTAATTTCAGTCGCAGAATTCAATCAGAATGTAAAGCTTTATACCCTTGCGTAATGTTATAATGCCTTACATTATCCCCTCGTTCATAACATCCGAGTCGCGACGACGACGTACGAAACCTTTAATTATTATCAACACATCATTTTCATACCAGTTTCCGAAATTATAGGGCTGGCACAGAAAAATTTACAAATTCAACTATATATTAGATAAATGATCAAGCTATTTATGTTTGTATAACAACTGTATTATTAAGTATTGATGAAACTTGTTATGCGTTTTCAATTTATCTTTTCCAATTAAGTTACTTGATTGACATTTTTATTAAAAACTTTATTATTAATAACACAATATAATATAATTTGTTATTAGTAGTAGGAATGAGAAAAGATGAGATGATAGAGTAGATGTTAATTTCAAAGATACTTATAAGATAAGCACCAACCCTTCCGGAGCACGTGGACTGACGTCCCTTACACGCATTTCATATTCCTATTTCCATTCCGTTCCTAGTAGGATTATATCCTGCCTCCGATGTTTTCGTATCCTATTATTTCACGGGGTGAAAATAGGCCACCCGCCACCTCACTCACTCATTCAAACGTTGACATTTATGTGTGATTTTACTGTAAATATATACATATTCATGCGTGTGTGCCAACGTCTTAAGGAACATTGTTGATGTGTGTGTTTCAGTGGGCCTGAACCATTGTCATCGACGCGTCAAAATTATGAGTTTATATCACGGTGAAATATTGAAATGTCATTCGCACATGTGATTAATGAAATCAGAGTTCCATCGAATATTGAAAATTTGTATGTTTACTAATAAATTGAATATGACATTAATTGCTACACAGATAAATGCTTTCTTGCTAATTACAAAAGGAAATAATAGTTATAAAAATGGCAATATTTTTGATGCAATATAAAAAAAATAAGTTATTACATAAACAAAAATAAGTCAAAGATATTTTTTTCAGAAAATAATTTCAAATTAAGAATTTAATTAGCAGTTTGTAAAAAAAAAACAAACAGGCAAACTGCACTCAAAGTCGAATACGGCAGTGCGCGATAAACAAGTGTGGCTTATGCAAGATCACGAATGTAATTGCTCCCTTGTCTGGCGCAACACTTGAGGCTGGAGCAGGACGGGACTCTCTGAAGGCATACGAGCAAACAGGATAAAAGACAAAATCATCAACAAAGGCCTAAGCGACTATAATGATTGATGGCCTGCTGTCTTGCACTGAGCTCTATTTAATCACTTTATTTCTCCGTTTGTTTTGGGATAATTTGGTATTTGTGTAATTTGTTTATGAAATGAGAACACCCGAGATGCGAAGCTTCATATCCGGCGTCTATCCGGAGACCGGGGGGTACAGAAACGGATTCGATGCTATCATATGCCACGCTATCGTTAGCTTTCATTTATATTAATCAGTCAAGTGCTAAATATATTTCATGTAAATAAAGACGTAAAAATAAACTTTTTAATTAGCTTCTCTTACGCGTTTTATTTAAAGTTTTAAAATACACTAAATTAAAGTACTATAATACTGTATAAACTATATTATAAAAAACTTACCACTCATGTGTCCGTTTTCGTAGGGCGAATAATCACCATTTTCCAGTCGATGTTTCTTGAAGGGATGTCCGGGAAACTGTGTAGCGGCAAGTGAAAGACCCACGCCTGATGCTCGTTTCGGTGGTCGGCCCGGTCTGGAGCTGCGGACATAGTAGCACGTTACTGCCGTTTATGACGGTACACTTACATTTTAGGTGAGAGTAATAATTATTTAATAACAACAAATGTTTTATTAATAATTGTGTTTTGTTATTATTAAACTTATTACTAGATATTATTTTTTATCTAAAGTAACAAACAAAACGCCAATCTTACATTGTGTGTGTGTGTGTGTGTTATTATTAAATGTAGGTTCGTTTGACATTTATAAAAACGTTTATATTATATTAATGTATTGAGTTTGGTATTGTTACCCCAAAGTATAAATTTAAAATATTCAACTGAATAAATAATATTATATATCATAAGAAAAACCTTTTCCCCCAAAATAATAATAATAATAATTAAATGATCAAAAAATGAAAAAACTTTTATAGGCAAGTATGATTTACGTAGTAATAACTATTTTGCGGTCTTTTAAAACAACACAATTAGATTTATTGGTGAAGATAATATGAAAGTAAATAATCTCTTTTATTGCAAGAATCAAACTGCACTCAATAATTACTATCATATAACTATTATATATATATGAATGACTTTGTTTACCAATTCCAAAAATATAAAATAGCAATATTTGATTAAAAATATATCTATATTATTTTGTCTATGGTAAGCTTCTATACATTGTAATTATACCAGATTCAAGCTTAACCCTATAACTTAACCAGTTAAATAGGCAAAGAGTACATCAGAAAGTCTCAAGATTAGACTTGTCTCCATTAGACTCTACTTTTATCTAAAATACTGCATGTTAAGTTGACTATATGCCATTTAATAGATACCTATAGATTTTTTTAAAAATAGAGTACGACAGATAACTAATTAAATACAATTAAAATAAAATGGGGCAGCACCTAAATCGCCTTACGTAAGTTGTTCGTGGGATTTATCTAATAAATCATGTTCTCGCGTGAGGGTAGATTCCAGATTTATTTTTATTTATTTCACTCCCCCAAGATTTAATGCCAAGACATCGTCCACAGTTTCCACAATTTCACGCTTATTGTTTTCCCATCCGTGATTTATAGTCAAGTAATAGAGGACGGTATATTCTTAGCCGTAATAAACTTTGTCACCTAAATCTTTACCCTTAAGCCTATTGCTTGCCTACCCTTGACCACAACAAAATATACCTGCTTCTACAAATTAAGATTTTCTTTTAGGTAATTTATTAGATGATATAAAATATATATAGACTAAAAATTACATTTTTAATTATTCGTAAACGTAGGTGGATAAGATACGATAAGAAAGATATCTAATAAAATTTCTATCCCAAATGCTATATCTACTTCAATTCACCCATTGCATCGATATTAAAACCTATTCTACCTATTTCTATGAATACAATTGTGTTTTCATTTATTACTAGACATCCACTAGCATTTTATTATCACTATTGATAATTAAAAACAGTATTAAGATGAGATCGCTTTACCAACTCCACGCCGATTGGCAATCAAATAAAGAAAGTGCACTTGCCACTCGTAATACCACATAACTAGCATTACGTATCGTCGGACAAGTTCGGCAATTATCGGGGGGCGATGCTGTTATCATAGTATCAGCTTACGCAGAAACTGACTCTCGCCTATTTATTTTTATGTCAGCAACCGTCATTATGAGACACTCCATTAGCTTGGATTGTGGGTATCTCGTTTTCGGTAGGTGGGGCGAATCGGTAATATGACGATTTTGTTTCACTACTTTATGATTGAGGTTTATATTAAATCACTAGACACAAGCGCGGCTTCGCCCGCTTATATTTGTAGGCTATGTGTTGTGTATCCAAATATGTTCTTTTTATGATTCCTAGTACTTAAGTATAATCGGAAAGAACTCTTATCACAAATAGGTTGATTATTTAAAAAAATCCTTACGTCTTTAAAATTTAAATCAGGCATGCTATAATTAATAATGTATAAAAAGTAATTATAATTTGATAAAACGTATAAAAGAAACCAGATACAATATTTGGAACAATAAATTTGGTGCATTAATAAAAAAAGTCTTTCCGGTGGTCGCACATCGACAGATGTATACAGAAATAGCGACAATAAATTGGAAAATGACGCGCACAAAAATTTTAACTTGTTTATTTTTAACACCTTACTCTAGTTACGATGGGCACATAAAAATCAAATTAAACTACAATGTGTACCTAATTGAATATTAGATTTTAAAGTCTACTTCTTATTTTCTTTAAGCCACCGTTTCAATTGGGTGGTATACATTTTCTTCTATTCTGATTGTGCAACTTTAAGCTAAAAACAGATTTTTATGTTATTAATAGATATTAATATTGTGAATTACCAACAACTCAACATCTGATGACAAATATGATAGGTGTAGGTTAGATTCCTATTTGGGAAAAATTCATAATGATAATAATGAAAACTATTTATACATATTATTCATTAAGCCAGTTAGTCTTAGTTAAGTAAGTCTAGTTAGTAAGTTAGTCTTAGTTAAGTAAGTAGGTTAGTTAAGTCTGAATCTTAACAATCACACAAATTATATCAAAGATTTTCAATTGCATATGCATTGTTAACTCTCAAAGTAACCTAGTACGCATACCTTATACATGCATGTATAAAGTATGCGTACTAGGTTACTTTACCTACCTCTGTATCTAGAAAAAGATCTATTAGATCAATTTTTGATGCCAACCTTCAACTTGTTGATCTCTAGCCATAAAATTTCTCTACAGTTCGTTTCAACAACTACAAATAATACAGAAGCGAAAAAGGAAACAAAACGTAAGGCGCGACGAAACCGAATATTGAAAGTGTCGAGGGACAGAGATAAGGAACGCGTGCCCCTTGCCGCCACTTAGACCGTAATCTGAACACCAAAGCTCACTCCGATAAACTGCCATTAAAAAGCGTTCGATTTATTACACGACGATTTCCTAACGATTTATATGCGTTCGCAAAGTGCAGAACACTATCGACTGGTGTCAATGTGTGCTTGATATAGCTAAGTATCGTTTACTTAAGAGTATTGCAGGTCGGACTGAATGTGGAGCTTACCTTTACATGTGAAGATGAAATTGAAGTTACTTTTGAGGATTTTTTATTATTAATTACTTTTATACTATATATGCCTACTTTATTTTTTACTGATCACAAAATAAATATTTCTACATCAAAAAAAAAGTAAATTGTAATTATCTCGAAGTAAAGAAAACTTTTTTGATTTATAATATTTTTTCGTTTACTCCTTACAGAACACCATTTGTAAACATTTTCTGCGTAACCCTTCCCCATACCCCAGCGAAACTAACACCGCGGCTAGTTTTGCTTTTTGTTATATTTGCCTGGCAATATTCATCGCTCAACGCCCATGTCACTGAATAAATACCATCCACAAAGGACTCCCCAGATATTGCTGACAGATCTACCCCTGATAGATAGACCTACTTTGGTAAACACACAAATCTATATGATAAATATAGAATATCGAAAAACCTTATAATAAAATATTATATTTGAAGTATTAAAACAATTTTAACACCCTATTAGAGTTATTAAGGGCTCAAACGGTCGCCGGTACTGGCACCGTGAATAGACGACGAGTCTCTGTTATTATATTTGTGTAACTATTCTCGACTCTTAGTGTACGCGTTCACACTCACTAGCAATTACTAACGTTAAATCATAAAATTCACGTGGCATAAACATCCTTCCCTAACGTATATAAAAAGTCAGAAGACTAAATAAGAGACGCTGACAGCCGATGGCTAGCTAATAGTCATAATCTGTGTACGTACATATATTTTTTGTTCCCTTTTATTTACTCGATACACTAACTCGTATGGGAATGTTTACATAGTATATTCTAAACTTATGTTGCGTGTTTGTGATTCCTTTGGGCCGGTACTAAATCTGAAATACTAAAACAATATTTATATAATGACGTCACAAGCTTGATCCAATTGAAGGTAGAGTAGCAATGATATCACATGTACTATCAAAAATGATAATTTAACATATGTAGAGCTCTACGTGATGACGTTTCCTTTTCAAAATAAGATGGTGTAGGAAATATGATGTACGTATTAGGAGAAACAACGAAGCCCTGTTTTTAAAAATGGCTCAGGCAGGAATCGGTACACAAAGTAAAACAAACGCGCGTAATCTTATCTACGGTAAACTCAAACGCAGTAGCAGTTTGTCTTGAGTTCAGTACAAACATGATAAATGATTTCGGTTTAAAAAAGTGTTGTTGTATTTTGTAAGCGAGTTCCGGTCGGAGGGAGATGGGTTCTTTCCTTGATTAAATTATAATACCTATTCACCTTGAGAAGTACCTGGAGAAGAAGAGAAACCAACATTATTGATTTTCCAGAAAAATCTAATCTATTGCTACATTATCTAATATTTAGCTAAGATTAAAATTTTACAAAAATAAAAAGACCACATTTTACGTCAATAAAGAAATTATTTTAAAAAAATGCAAAGAAAATTAATTGTAGCCAAAAATTAGAGGGTACATCGACAGTAACAATAAAAAAATGAAAGCAAAGCCTCGTTTAAGCGTGTCGTAAGAATAAAAATTAAATAAAAAATGCTTAGGGTGAAAAAGTTTCAGAGTGTAATTTGGCTTTACAATTATTTCCAGTTCGGATGTAACGGCGCTCTCTTAATGCTACCTGTCCCTAGGCTATAAATCTAAACCAAGAACGAATTAAATATAACATTTGTACATGAAATTTAAATCTTTATTCAACCTGGTTACATAAAAGCGGACAGTCAAAAATAGACTTTATTTTGTAGAAAATATATTAAACTATTTAATCTTTCAAATTGTATTCTTTATTTAATTATAGTACTTATATTATTAAAATAAGTATTTTACTAGATTGAATTTACAAGACCTTTTAGAACATCTGGAAACAATTTAATTTTGATCGGAATAATCACGTTTTTTGCACGAGTTTTTTTTATCTGATAACATAATTATTACAGACTGCATAGCTCTGTACCTACTTCATATCTTTTCTTTTTTAGCATTCGCTAAGACTTACAAATTGTATTTCTTAGACTGTGGCCGCAAAGAAATCTTAAGTTAATAAGGCAAGTCACCGCTTACTCAGGTAGCTAGTACGTTTCAATATCTTGAGGCATTTTATTTACAAAACTAATTACGTTGGTCCGATAGCATATTAAACATCTCCGGGTGCTCTTGATTCGATGACAGTTAATAAAGACATTACAAACGAATTTAATATCGGACCATTCCATCTTTATATTTCCTATTAGAGATTCTACAATGAAATACCGCTTGCATCATAATAACATCTATATTTTAATCAGATATTATTCTTATATAAATGAAATGTAATTTAAAGAGAAAATCATAAATTTCTTAATTTTATCATAGGTATTTTAAAATAATGAAAACTTTCCTTTTTTAAAAAAAATGTCAAGTACGAGTCGCACTCGCCCACTAAGGGTTTCGTACCAATTACAAATTTGAAGGTCAGCGGGAAGTATGTTATAGTGATTACGCAGCGAATTTCATAAAAATAATAAGAAAAACGATGCATATTGATTGACTTAGAAGCTTGATTTATTTCTGTGCTTCAAGGAACCGTAGACTTGAACATTAGATATTAATTTTAGTGAGATACCTCCACCTGGAGATAAATAGTCTAGACAGATGGACCGACCGACAAACAAGTGATACTATACAAGTTCCTATTCCTTTTGAGGTACGGAACTCTATAAAAATACATTCTAATTAAAAGAAGATAACACATCTACTGATACAATTTGTGAGAGAATATCCTCTTTACGATAAAGTTGAAGAAAAAAAGTGGTTTGTTCTTTTTTTTGTAATTTTTATTACCTTTGGCACGAACTTTCGTCATTTCAACGGCACGTAACGTGATCCGGATAATTGAAATGTCCAAACACTAAATTTATGTTGCTACTATGATGACTCTGTCATTTTTATGATCATCAGATGTACCCAGTAGAAATAAGACAAATTAAGAATTTAACATCACTTTTGAATTGTATCCGAGTGAACATTTGTCCCAACATATTATATTCAGAACTATTTAATATTATTACAAACATAACAATGTAAAGCGCCGTGCATCCCTTCGACGACTGCTAGGGCAACATAATCAGCCCTCAAGGGACAAGCTCCCATAATTAGCGGCTGTTCATTTCTTAATTTCAATATTTAATTACAAAGGAAACTCGATGACTGCGAGAAGAAAGAGACGTCATCTTCAGAAAGTTACAAATCCGTTTCGTTTTATTCGTTCAGAATTAAGTACCCACCAACGCTGGCTTCTATATTAATTCTTCGCCTACAATATCAAAGGGTTTAGAATAAATAAGGTATACTTAGGAAATTGAATCATTATAAGTGAAATTGTATTTATAAGTCAAAGCATATGTATAATAAGTAGAATTTGCGCCTATTAAAGAAAAAGTAAAAGAAAGAGAAACTATGTATTTAGGCTGGTATTCATTATAATAAAATACTTTATGCAAAATATATGAACATATTAATCTTTTTGGGTAAGTACTAAATATGCATGATATTACTATCCGTGTAACTTTATCTGTTCCACTGATCAGCCTTCTAACAATTCCCTTTGTCATAATGCTATTGTCGATCCGGTAATAGGCCCCTACATATTGTCATTTTATTCTATTTCTTTCGAGCTTTGTGAAATTTTCTTTTAAGTGAATTTTACATATATCTTAAAATTTTGTTTCAGGACTGAAAGTAAATGAGAATATTCAATCACAAAGTAGAAATGTTTCACTTAAATCGGGAACGTCAATAGAATTCATATTTGTAAAAAGTCAAACAATCAAATGAAATTAATTTCTCTTTGTAGGTGTTTTTCGTTTGGGACATTTCATGGTAACGTGGTGTGTTTGGCATGTTTTGTTCAGTCTCTTTGACGGCCGCTGGTCGGGACGCGGCCATTCACGCACGCATTGGCCGAGTGTTTTGTGTTAAATTATACAATTTCTGGACGAATGGCCACATACGCCCCTGCCACTGTCGCTTCCGCCCTCACTTATAATATTATTACTGTCAAATATGCCTGTTCAAATTAAACATTAAACGTATTAGAAATTTCGTCAATTTAAAATATGTAAATATATTTGTATGAAAATTTTAGAATACGTTACATTTTGTGTATAAAGTAATTAATTTACAAGAAAATCATATAATCAACTCTCTAAATTACCATTAAATTGCAACATACAAATCTACTAATTAAAAAAAACGGGCACCAAATAAAAAGAAGAGTAAAACAAATCAACAATACATCAGTCATTCTGCAAATTAATATTAGAACCGAGTCTCGAATCCCGACCGCCGCGCGCTGGCGCCAAGTTTTTTTTTTATACCAAACAAATTCTTTAAAAAAATTAAACAGTTCGACGCGAAACACAAACGAATCGAATACAATACTATCGACTTCAATTTCCAAACGAATCTACTTTGTCGCTTTTAAGATTTTAATAGTTTTCATTTACAGTGATATGGCTCATCAGGAATAAATGATAATGTCTGCTACCGTTCCCGGCGTTTGTTGTGTTTTTTTATCTGTAAACGGTCTATTGTGTTTTAAAAAAGAAATTGCTACCTGACTAACACATTTGGTTGGTCCCTAAATTAATTTCATCTAATCCTGGTGGTTAATGTTGTCGAGTCATACAAGTCGTATGTTAACATCGGCTTTTAACTAGTGATAGAAAAAAAAAGCGAGAGACCCATTTTTCATCAACGTACATTATATAGACACTTGAAAGATAAATGCAGATTCGTTTCATTAGACGTAAAGTTTATTCAAGCCTTTGAAAATATATTTTATTATCTATAAAATATAAATTAATGGACTCGTCTGAATATATTTGGTTTTTTTTTCAGCTTCACACTATTATGTGCCTACATATTACAATGTAGGCAGAGGGAATTTAAGTGTTAAAACACTCCGTTCCCTACTTTTTTCGAGGTGGAGGTTGACGCAATGACGCGGTTTTGCCTTGGTTCCATAGCGAAGAAATGAAATTTTTAAATATCTCATTTCCTTGAGAGAAATCGAACCCACAACCAGCCGTGAAAAAAGTCACATACTTCTGCCCCTACAATTGGCCTGGTATATTTGTAATTGTTATTAAGAATAACTTAGTACCAGTATCTATACAAAAATACACTAAACATATAATGTTCAAAATTATTTTATAATTAATGAAAACAAACAATAAAGAGATTCGAAACAGAATAGAGTCCCGGACGTGTATGTGATCGTTTAGCGCTGAACGAAAATAAACGTTATGATTTACTTAACGGCTTATTAGAAAAACATCAGCTGCCAAGAAGTATAGAAATAATTCATATGCTTTAAATATATGTAGGTAGTCATCAGTCATATAGAAATTTAATTTTATTATAATAAACTTATGAAATAAAGATTGGTACAAAATAGATTTACATATTTTGTAGCCTTTGTGTCATTCTGATGTATAAGTTATGCTACTGCAAAATTTTATCTACATATATCCGTTTAGTCATTTTTGCATGAAACGTCCATCCTCACAGGCTTTTACATTTATAACATTGGTATGGTAGGATTCGAGGCAAAAACGCGGCGTTGAGTTCTGCCATTCAACACGCAATGCCTCCAGAACTCGACAGAAAGTGGAGGACGGAGTGTCTAAACACTAGGTTCCCTTTGTGTACCCTGCTATGTGCGGAAAAAAGTATGGTAGGGTTTACCCTTACAACAATTTTGCCATGGTAAGAACATTCACAAATACAGCAAGTATCGACTACATGCATGCATTGAATGCTTAGGAATTTTAAAATAAACACAAGTTATTCATAAATCACAAGCGTAATAGTTACATACTGACGTTACGTAAGTACATCTGAAAAATCTTTTGTTTGATCAGACTCAAACATCTGGACGTTGAACAGAAGTTCATAATAAAATATGAAGAAAAAACACGTTAAGTCCTTTTGTATCGGCCGCTTATACTCCTATTAAACTATGAATGAATGATTTTGATACTTTTAGCTTTCAAATAAATTATCATAGAAAATATCTTAATAATTTATAGAATATATATAAAGATATATTAAATGTTGTAAGCTGTTGATGCATAGCCCTTATCACATAATCTTCGTCAATTAATAGACAATGTGAAGCCAACCACAAAAAATATAAATAGAGGCCCGAAGGGCGATGCAGTAATACGTACGTTAATTGCGTTTATTATATACGGTATAAAAAAAACAGTAACCAAGAATAATACTCATTCATTTAATTAAATGCCAGCTCTACCGGTTTTATGTATTGTATTTATTTTCTGTGCTACTATTAAATATGCTCTTGTCTATGTTTAGATTAGTCTATGATCAGTTGCTAAACTGATTGAAGGAACTTGGATGAAAATTAAATGAAAATGTTAATTCTGACTCTATTTCTAAAAATACTGAAAGACTGAATGGTTTGATACCTTTTTTGCATTACTTTAGTACAATTAATTTAATGAATAATATTAAAATATTCTAGTATCAAAATAGTTGTTTTACATCTCTACTGCAGTCGAGACGTGCTCGCAGTGCCTTATAGTAACTATCTGAGATTTGTTTTGATAATACATCATAAAACTATTAAATATTGGATCGTTGAGTGAGAATACCCAAACTGTTGTTACGTTTCAGTGCAAGTGATAACCGACGAGCGAGTGGATTAATACAAACAAGAAATCTGTTTTTACCACTGAAATGAACTTAAGATATAAATTTAAAATAATAATCACTTATGATATGTGCTTTACACTCATTACTTAAGCCCAGATTTAGCCGCGATCGCGGCGTAACCGATTTGTTATTTCAGCGTATAGATGTTTAAATCTTATTTTGTTGGAGGCATGTGGGAATCATTCTATTGTTCTACATCCGGGTTACATATTTAATTATAGGTCAATCGATTGCAAATGTTTTATATTAAGTGAGAATATCTGATATCTGAACAACTTATGCATCGATGGTTTTTAAAGGAAAATTTTCAATAGAGAGGAATGTGAGCTAGATCTGAATTATAAACTGATATCTTTTAAGAGCAGTAGACTACATTTTTCATTCAACGAGGTATACGAGTATTATCAACGCCGCGTGACATGCGTCAGCGCGGTACTTCCGTTCCCAGCGTCTGCTTATCTCTGGCAAATATAAAACGAAACTAATGTAAAACTAAGATGAAAAAATTATCTGTATTTTTATGTTACGCAATTATGTAAATACACTAGATTTCTTACGTTTGTTTTATGGATGGAAACATAAGATTAATTATGGAAAAATTAAACTGTTTAGAGTTTAAAAAAATATTTAACTAAGTATGCTTCAACTTTTTACTCTCATTTGTTTTTTAATACTATAATTTGTATTTGGAATATTTTTAGTTATCGTATTGATCGCGCCTTGTTATCATTTCGTAAATTGTTAAATATTTTTATCGAGTTGTCGTTCTAAGGTAAATAAAGCGAAGTTATCACACCGAATAAATACTAGCCTGTCACTCATACAAAACAAGTTAATAGACACAATCAATTTACCCAAAATTGTATGTAGGAGAAAAAACATATTAACTTGGCGAGTCACGCAACTGAGCTGTCAAAACTGTAGCTCTCGCTGGTGTTCTCTAACGGTTTTGTATGCACCCACCTATATTAGAATTCAATAAGGCTAATTGTCTATCGCCGTTTTGTTTTGAAACCTTATAATTATAGTGACACTAATGCGATCTTTAACCTTTCAATTAAGTTCTTGGTTAGTTGTTTTTTCTTATAGATTTATTCACATTTGTTACAATTTAACAGACAAATTTATTTAAACAAAGTTTTGTTAAAAGCAATATTGAGGCTAATCGTGGTATAGAGGCACAAGAGTGCTCGTGTAAACGCAACAGGTTAATGATTCGATTCTCGCTTGAGGCAATGAAAATTTTAATACGCCCACTACTTACTAATGCGTACAGCCAAAAAATAAGCAAATATATCTACAATTGAAAATTCATAATTTTGTAAGTGGTTTTTCTATAAATATACATTTTTTTTCTTATATACTTTAATTTTATGTAAACCAACTTAAAATGTTTACTTAAAAATAAATAAATAAGAACATTGATATTGGTTAAACGAGGTCAAGATGCACTCAGTGGCGTCGCGTGCCGCGGTTGCGGTTAACCCGTATATTGCTTGCTTCAAATCGCTCCATTAGGGGGATATTAGCTTACGAGATTTGTGTTTTACTTAAATTATGGGAATATTAAATAATAGTTATTACAAATTACATGATACATGTATTAGAATATACCAATGTTTGTTTATCATGTTATCAGCAAAATCGAAAATTTCTCTAGAAATAGACTGAGATTGGAACTCACACCCAATGCGTTCAGTCAGTCACGCCCTAGTCATTTTGTGGTAGTTAGTTCATTCATTCATACGAAAAATATCCTATCCTAAGAATCCCATATAAAGAACAAACGTTACTCATTCGAATATAACTCTATTGAATTTCTTTTCCTATACATTTGTAACTACAAATCAACACACCCTTTAATTAAACTGTGTCAACTGTAAGTGTAACTATAGGTGAAACTAGCTAGGAGCGGAATAAAGTACCATATAATTCAGTAGTATAATTGTCCTGTTGTTTGTTTTGTGGGGTTCGACTTGCATCGCGTCGAGTAAACATGAAAGTTTAGCCATGTGACTGCTGGCTTCCATCAACTAATAAATACCTAATTAGTGTTGTTACGTAATCATTTACAAAATACTGGAATTATTTTATATGTTTAGTTAGGTGTATGTAACGCGGCAGTCATGGCATAGGAGCGCAAGCGTGTGACTGTAAACGCGATGGTTTTGGGTTCGATTCCCAGTTGAGAGGATGAAATATTTAATATTTTATATATATAATATAATAGATACTCGTTTCGATACATTGAGAAATGTATTTTAGGGGAAGCAGTTATTGGACATTGGTTATAATATATATAAAAATAATAAAATTACATAAAAAAAAATATTATCTAAAATTAATAAAATAAATTTGACAAAATAGCTGCTGCAGTAAAAAAAATACAAGTAATACCTTGCTAATGGTCTTGCCATTGCCTTTAAACAATTAGGTTAAAAAAAGCAAATATTTTGATTACAGCACTCGCTCTATGTAAGTCTCTGTAATTCGCCATCTTTAAAAGATGGTGGGAATATAATATATTGCGCTAAATGTCATTCGCAAGTATAGAAAGAAGTGTCAAGCATTTAGTTTCAATAGTATTGAGTGATGACAATTTAAGGAATATTTAAATAATTTATATCATTATTTTCTGAAATTAAAAAAAATGTCAATCATTACTGCTAAATACTTTGTGTCATTCATTATCATTAAATTTTTTCTCATTAATTGTCATAAAAGTTAATTTAAATAATTACGTAATACGTTACCTACTGTATTCTATGTAGTAGACTAGGTGTACTCGTATATAGAAGATTGCACACCATTTGCTTGCCTACGTATCATACGAAACAATCGAGGCAAAGCGAGGCCCATTCAATTATCCCTGAAAATTGAGTCTCATTAAAATAATAAAGCAGCCGGCGGCGAAATCAAATTGAACGATAACAAAAGCTTGTGTTAATTCGAAGCGACAGCGCGTTTTGCTCGTGTCCGATAAGAGCCATTCAATTGTACAAGGCAGATCCAGGAATCCTACCACCAGAATCATTTGGCACTTATCACTATTGGGATAATCTTACCCTGTTTTATAGGAGTCAGGTAATAATATTTTACCTATTACATATATGTTAATTAAGGAACACCTATAGTATAAAAAAATACGTAAGCATTAATAATAAAAAATACCTAATTATATAAATATTTAAAAAAAAACAAAATCAAATCAGCTTCACGCTGTATCCCGCACACAGCAGGGTAGGCAGAGGGAACCAAGTGTTAAGACACTCCGTTCCCCACTTTCTGCCAAATTCTGGAGGCATTGCGTGTTGAGTGGCAGAACTAAACGCCGCGCTTGAGTTCTGTCACTCAACTTAAGCAAATATATAAATATTATGTATAAATATAAAGTATATTTATTCTCAGTTTTTTATTTATTATAATTAAAGCACGTATGAGTCTCAATATCAAACTATATTAAGGGATGACGTAAGCCCCATACTACCATAACTCAGAAAACGCAATAGTACCTATCTGTAATTCAAGCACTAAATTTAGTTAATGCATAGTGGCGAACATGAAGCATAGATCATAGGAACAGCAGACGACGACCCCGTTTGTGCAATAATAGCGATGCTCCATTGCAACCCCAAATGCAATTGTGTACATTCGTGCGGGCATTGAGTTGCTATAATGCGATGGAAACATTTGCATTGCATCGTCACTGCCGGTAGTTGGCTTGAGGTATGGAGTGCGGGGTGCGGGGCCTCGTCACACACCCATTAGGTGTATTGCTCAAATTGTTCACTTTATTAGTCAACCCTCCCGTATTCGACGTACAATTGTGAAATTAATTTACACAGTAACAGTATGTTTTATCGATGCACTTTGAATACACAAAAATTAACTGGTACGTCCATATATAGTCATATTTTCATATATTACAAAGAAACTATCAATTAAATATATCCTTTTTATAGATCAATACTCATATCTACGTAGCCAAAGCTCATTCCCCCCTATTTGGTGACCACTTGGTGGCCATCCCGCAAATTGCTCTTTCCAAACAAAATTGTCAATAAAACTCATCTGATTCGCAGTTAAACAAGCGAACGACATTATTAATTTATGCGATGTAATATGGCGCAAGCGTTGCCTGGATACAGTGTAAATTATTAATAGTGCTGGGGTAAAAATTAAGCTTAAATCGAATGGGTAGTTTGGACAGTAACGTTCGTTTTATGTTTCTATGGACAGATTAATTTGTAGGGTGATAACAGTCCCCGAAATCTCTGTAATAATAATCAAGAGCATTGCAGCACGTTCATTTCGATGCAGAAGTTAGGCTTAATTAACTAACAATCGACATCGGAATAATCTAATGATGTATCCTTGTTGAATGAATATAGAATTGATGAAGGTGAAAATGAAACAATCACATTTTGTGCCGGTGCTGAACGTAGACAGGTACTGAAGGCAAATAGCTCCCTCGCGTCTTGATGTTATCTTAAGAGAAAGCGATTACACAAATCTGAAGAAGCTATTAATCCGGCTCGCTGCCCTCGAATGGCATCATGGTTTGTTTAATAAAATCGTGAATTTACATATCAAAACCTACAAAGGGGCATAATTGGACCCGATGACTTAGAAAACGTGGTGGGTGAGGGGGAGGGGGAGGAGGTACCCCCCGACAACAAACAAAGGAATTATACCCGCCTCAAGAAACTTTTAGCAATGGAAAACGCCTTAACAAACAAACGCGTGTGTATCTAATGAAATTCCTATGGTTGCATAACATACTTGTACCTACCCGCGTGAGCGTCGGGCGTTATTAGCGGAATTATTTCTTAGGGTAGAATCTTTGAAGGCGGCTGCTCTTTTGGAAAAGTTGATAAGAAAACGGGTTGCGTACTTTTCGAGATTTCATTAGTTCGTAACTATGTGATGTGTTACGCTACGCATCTAATTTATCGAGGAGGCGTAGCCGAAGGAACGAATGGGCAGCGAGCATTCGAAAACACAACAACAAAGTTGCCGAATCACCCGCTTTGAGGTGAAGCCGACGACACGATTCGTTAGGAGACAAATGTTTGGATTCAATTCCAACGTATTTTTTCCTCGAGGGTAATTAGCAACGGTGTTTTTGAGTCGAGTAATGGCGACCACTAGAGTAATTAATTTTATCTTAGTTCAGGAGTAATCTCACTTGTGAACAAAATGTAAACGATTTAAAAATAATGTAACTTAATGTTTCGAAAATGTCTCCAATAGTTTGCAAAAGAATTTCTTTTATCTATATTCCTATAATAACTTGTATCCAGCATGTACAATATTTTAATCATCCAATAAAATAATCTCCCATTAGCATTTTGAGGAACATAAAAGCGAACCGAATCGCCTACTGAATCGTTTCAAGTCATTTAAAATACTTCGCTGTGGGAAAGCGAATGGTAACAAAGAAGTGAGCGTCGTTAACAGTTACAAGTTAAACTTTATTAGGTTTACTCTAGATATATCTTAAGCTTACTTCAAGAGTAAAATAAAAGAAAGTTACTTATATTAAATACCTTCAACATTGACGAGATGTCGAAGTAGAAATTGCTTTTATCTGTCTCTATAGATGCGCCATCCATCGTCAGATCGAATGTGAGGCGTGACGATGAATTATAGTATCTATTAAGTCGCACGACTACGAGATTCCATTGTGTTCAATAGCTCTTTATACAAATAGATACGTCAAATGATTTGAATCTTATAAGAAAATGAAATAAAGTAAGAATATGTTTTTCTACTTTTTTTTATTTAAAATATCATAATTAGGGTTTTAATTATCTTTAAATTATATATAAAATTTTATGCATTACCCAAATTTTTAATATCATTTTTCTAAAAAAAAAATATTCTGATATCCAATTTCCTATTCCTTTAAAGACTGGTAAAAAAAGTAAAACTGGTAGTAAAAGTAAATTCAATTTTTTTTTAAAATAATATTAAGATAATATTATTTTTAAACAAAATCTGAATTTACTTTTATTAAACTCATTTAAAAATGATATCTATAAAATAAAAAAATGTCTTGATAATTTGTCAATTTATTTTTAAGTATAATATAATAATAGTACAATATAAAGAACGCATCATATCAACAAATTTTATATTAAAAAAAATAATTAAAAAAATCTGTCCTCTCTGTTATTCAAGAGCTCTATAGTCAAAGACGATTTGTACTAATTATAACGCGCGAACGGCGAAGCGATTATCTTAGTCTTAAGATATTCAAATTAGTTTATTCGCTAAATGAGAAATATCTCTTATAAATAAAATTACCTATGTTTCTGCATTTTTTACATAAAGAATAAGAAAGTAAAAGAATATCTTATTAGTAGCTTAGTATTGATCAGAAAAGCAGTCATTTAAAAATAAAACAAACAATCTACGCCCAAAAAAATGAAAAAATAAATTTGTGTATTAAAGGAATGTTTATGTGTTGTGCAGGAAGATTGTTCTTAATTCGTTTATTATTATTCCAGTTAATCTCTCTTCATTTATCAATTAGCAAAATATGCACCTATATTTTATTAAAATCAGTAAGCGCCATACACATAGGAAGAGGAAACATTGGAACCTAGTGTTAAGACACTCCGCTCCCCACTTTCTGCCGAATTCTGGAAGCATTGCGTGTTGAGTGGCGGAAATCAATGCCTTGCTTCATTAACAGAACGAAGAAATTTAAAAAAATATTTTATTTCCTCGGGTGGGAATCGAACCCATAAGCTGTCAATTTTATAATCGCACGTCGCGATTCTGCCTCTGCGCTTCAACAGGTATGCATTATACAACTTTTGATATTGGTTATTTTATAAAAATTGACCTTTTTCCGTTATAGTGACAATTATAAATACAAAGCCATCCGGATGGCAGTAAAGAAGAAAGGATTTTGATGGCACACGTGTACGATTGTGGCGGGTGTAACTTAACACTTGCTAGAACAAAGAGTGGCAGACAGAAGTGTCAATATCCTGATGGAGACTCATAAGATGCCCCTATGATGACGGCTGCACTCATTCATAAAGCATAATAGTACTTTACTTGCTCTGTGGGAATATTAGAACAACAAATTACCGATTATTTTTTTTACGTAATAGATTGAATATAACATATCTATATAATATGTGAGGCCAGTCAAGGCGCATTAAGTGTGACAGTGAATGAGATAGGCAGTGGCTATAATTCCAGTCAACACACAATGCCTCCAGAACTTGGCGGACAATGGGGAGCGGAGTGTCTTAACACTAGCTTCATATATTTTTTTTACCATAATCAAAAATCTATCGTTGCAGAAAAATTAAATATGAAATGAGGAAATATTGCAGAAACATAAATGGAAGGCATTGGTAATTTACGTAGTAAGAAAGCTTTTAGATTCTATTAATGTCGATACTCAACCCCCTAAAGAGTTAGAAACACGGAATGGAATTATGCGCCCCCTAAAAGTCGCCAATGAAATTGGAGGCACAATTTATTCTGCATCAGGTTTGTCTTATATTACCCTTCACTTATCAGTTTTCGAATAATTGTACAAACTTTATTTTAATTAATATCATTTAAATTGTTGGTTTGATTTTTAAAAAATAGAATAATTCGTCTTTGAGGCCAGTCGTGGTGTAGAGACAAGTGTGTGCCTGTTAAAGCGACTGGTGGTGGGTTCCATCCCCACTCGAGGAAATGAAACATTTATTGAATGAATTTCAAAAATATTTCATTTCTACGCTCTGGTGCCGATGCAAAGCGCAGCGTTGAGTTCCGCCACTCAACACAAAGTGCCTCCAGATATCGGTGGAAAAAGAGAAACTGAGTGTCTTAACACCAAATTCCCTCTGCTTACCCTGCTGTGTGCGGGATACAGCGTAAAACTGATTCATCATTTATTTTTCAAAGTAATCGTATTGCAAACTTACGCAAGTATTTAAATGAATACGGAAACAAGTTTAAATAATTGTTGGTCTTAATGAAAGCAAAGGGCCCGCAGAATGTTATAAAATCTTAAGCGAGGACATGCAAACACATTAATTAATAGAAGCAAAACAAACTTCAGAAGTCTATAAACGTGTTGGCCCCAACTTTTACATTAACACCGGCAAAGGGGGGCGGTTACGATTGCACCTATTACTGTGCCGTTTTAGCTTTCGTACTGTCATCGACAAACGTCGTTTACTTCCTAATGATATCCGAACTTTTCAAATTAAGACATTGTAAGCCTAAAGCAATATGGGCCAATTTTGACTTGGTATAAGTGAAATGTTACTTACGAGTATGGCGTTTTGAATTTTTTAACATATACAGGGTACTATGTTTTACTGCTCAATCTTAGCAACATTGTAATGGTATCCAATAATCATTTCAGCAAAACAAGTCCGTCAAATAAATCCAACAAATATTTTAATAGGCACACGCATCCAACCTCTTTATTGGCCTTTATTGGTAGTATAAAAGCGTTCGTAAAAGAACTAACTCTTGGACAAAGTCTAGTCAGCTATAAAATAAATCTAACCAAGTTATCGTCCACAATAAACAGTCAGAGGAGAAGGCTATCGTCATTTCCCACGCAAAGTTGCCGTTCATAAAAGCAACAAAATTATATATTCAAGAGTTAGAAGGTGGTGGTATAGCAGTTAAGGCCTTCTACGTGGTCCAAGTTACAATGCAAATTGCCGCGGAGGGGTGCGTCCATGCCCTCTAACTGTGCGACTCGTAAAGATGGCCGCCGTAATGGTAAAATGAAATTATTAACCATTGTCTTGTGAAATCGGCCGCAGTCGACACCTGAGACTCGCCCTCCGATGGCTTAATGTGGACATCCCCCAAGGAACAGCAAGGTAATGGATATCCAGATGATACAATAAACAATAAGAAATACTTTCATAAATAATTATAATAATACCAAGCCAAATAATATATTTAAAAGTATGTTCAAATTTTACTCCAAAAATATATCTAACATACATATCATATCCATAGCATATTAAAAGAAATATAACTTAGCTTTAAAAGTTTTTTTCATAAGTGAAATTAGGAACACTTAAAAATTCTTGCAAGTGAGCACTTCCACCCATTTCTTACGTCAAGACATTACTTACTACCCTCGACTGAAAGCTTTGTATTAAAATTTAAATCTACTTTGCAAAGTGTATTTTATACACGTGCTCGTGCAATTTTGATCGTACATAAAGTCCCAAACAGCTACTATTATTACGTTTACCTTTGCGGTATTGGGTGTTACATCTCTCCCTCACCATTCCGTTCCGTTATTATTACGGCTAAGTCTCCCATGAATTTAGTATGCACATTGTTAATGTATTGTAGAAGATTTAATTACCCGTTTGTGGCATGCTCTGCGGCGTCGCTCTTGGTTTTGGTTAGACGGAAAGATTTTCTAAGGATTCATGTGTATTGAAAAATATTTATAATATCAACGCAGGGTATGGATCCATAAAATGTGAATCTATTATTCGGTATAAATTAATTTAAAAAATTGTTTTCGCCAACAAAGGGCCGGATCCCCACTTATTAGCCGTCTGAAATTCCTCTTTAATCCAATGCATGCCCACTCCGTGTTTTTAATTTCACACAAAAAACGGCTTCGAGTTGGTGATCAATCAAAACTCACGATCGCTTTTTTATACCCCCATTGCAGTACACTTTCGCCTTTCTGTAACCGCTACAAATGTCTCTTTATTATTTTGTTTGCAAAAAGGAAATGGATATACTTTGAATTAAATTAGTTTGATGGATTTATGTTGGAATGATTTATCTTTGCGTTGCAGTTGTCATTTTTCAATTTTTAATTTGAAATTCATATACATAAATATTAGATTGCTTTCTTGTTTTTTAAGTATACGTGTATTCAAATACCTATTACAAATACACGTATTTAAAGTAGTAACTACATATATAACAATTAATATCAAAATTATGTATTTTATACAGTAATTGTTTTTATTCAGAATCACTTTTAAATATAAGTAAAAAAACTGTTCTAACCAATTTTTTATTTATCTCTTTCATATATTTTATAGATGTCTGTCTGTAAAATAATTAAGATAGTCCGAAAAGTTTATTTAGACTTTTTAGATTTAATTAAACCTAAAACTAAATAAGTAGTCACGTTTACTGACACGCTTGTGCCTCTACGCCACGACTGGCCCCAATAAATGGGTAATTTGACTAATTCAGTGTTTATTAGATTACTTTGACTAAGTCAAGTAAATATCTGTTACAGTAGATACTTTGTAACCTTTTCTATATTACATTATCTTTTTTCTAAGCAATTATTCAGTCATGAACGAAAGTATAATGTAATTGGTTACATAAAGTTTCATCCCCACATCGCGCAGAAACCATAAAACATGCGTCTCCTTAATAGTATTTGAGAGACGTCGATGACAAACAGACCAGACAGATTTTAAAGAATAATCTTTACAGATCTTGGCAATCTGCACGAAATCCTATTTAAAGAACACGCAACAGTGGTTTTTAAAGGACAAGCTTTTAAGCTTTAGAACACTCCCACACTTGTATAAAAGTTTTTACTAATGATATCGTACCTCTACTCTTTTATGCAATAGCGCCCTTGCATATAACAACAGAGACTTTTGTATTGTAATCTGGATTAATATTGAAAAGCGATTTCTAAGATTGCAACTTTGGTAAAGGATTTTTTTAATTTTGAAAAAATATCACTTCTATTATCTATATCTATGTTTGGTATAGCACATGTTCTTGATCGTTAATATCTAATATTTAAATTTGGGTCATCCATTTAATTAAAAATATTTTTTTCATCAAATTCAACCCAGATTCACAAAGTTTTGGAAGCTACTGCAACGTGTATTGAACAAACAAAGAAACACATTACAAAGCCATAAACCATGCAACAAAGGGACCGACGTATACGTGTTGAAACTGATCCATCATGTCTCCTTTTAAAATAACAAAAACTCATATGATGCACACAACAGATGTTTACGTAAAAAACAAACTAGTAGAATCTACATAGTATACTTTTTTTATATTGTTAAAAAAGTCAACCTTTCTAATACGATACATTTTTAAAAAATTATCATCCTGATGCGACTTTTTTGATACCTTGATAGACTTTATGTTTCAGTTTTATAAATTTAAACGACTCATTTGTCTTATAATTATGTTTTAAATAGGTTGCCTATTAAAATGTTGTTTTATAGCAGGTGTGGTATAATTTTTAAGTTGAAACACGTTACAAAACTCCATCAATAACCGGTAAATTTATCGCTATTTGTCTTGTTGGTGGATAGCTCAATTCGAATTACAAACATCAATATCAGAAAGCAAACATAATATCGACCAATAAAGAGTCCACATATCAACATGCAAAATTCCAATTAGACTCCAAACGTATGGACGTGATAAAAGGACCGTTATTGAAGTTGCTTATCTGTGTAATTAGAAAGGAACTAAGCTGGAACCATTTGCGTTTATAATGGGAACTTTTGAGTGTAATGCAGTTGTTGGATAGCTGATAATATATGTGGATATTTGTGTTAACACACATATGTACTTACTCGTATATAAAACTAAAATAAAAACATTATATTTATTACAAGTTACTTACCTATATTTCTATTACTACAGGAGAGGCAGTTCTTAGCTTATATGATGTAATAGACTGCACCATTAAAAAGATCGTTTAAAAAATAGACTTTACTAAGCTTGGCGCTTCTCACTCACTGTGGATTCATCATAAGGGAACGCGCCATCAAATATTCAATTTTAAAACAGCCGCTAAAAGCGAAATGTCATCGCCTGTATAGACGCAGCTGGAGCATAACGATTTAGAAATTTTGATACAGATGGGACACGCACTTCACAAGAGGTATGAAATAAGAAATTGCATTAGCAAAAGTGGAAATTTAAATGAAGACGACATAATCACTTTGCTGCTATACTCCTAAGTAAAATTGGTTTTTAGAGCTCTTTTCGGCTCGCTGTTATATTGCACTAGTAATTCTTAAATTATACTGTCAACAACACGAAAATGATATAGAGTAAGAAAAATTTCATTAGCGCCAATCAAAATGACGAGGTCCAGAATGAAGCTCGTAAAGAGAGTCGTAATCACGGAGTTCAGCAGCACCCCTCAACGTGAGGTCTTATTAAAGGAATAATATTTACAAAACGAGACGCCTCAGAAATCCCCAAATTAAGATTTCGCTGAAACCCGCCCAACTTCCACAAAGTGGAATCATTAAATTAAAAATGTAAACTTTTCTCTTAGCAAGGTAATGGGCATCCCGATGTAGATAAATAGATGGAATAGCTGCAAAGGAGCATTTTCCTGTTCATTAAATTTTTCCTTCGCTTTTTTATTTCGACCCCTGGTGCTAATTTTGTTGGAATTCACGCCCCTCAACTCCACCCGCTGGGGCTCAATCACAGAAATTTTATATCCGGAATTAAATAAGTAGCCGACTGAATTACGGATAAAATTTAATATGAGCTTATTTTTAGCAAAGAATTTCACTTAATTAATCAGACATAGGGCTCTACTTATTAGAATTACTTAAAATATTCTTACGGTGACTCTTAATAAATATATCCTATCCGTTTATTATTGCCGTCCGTAGCTTTGGAGGTTCTTAAAGACGAATATTCTCATCAACGATATCTAATTCCGGAAGTGGTTTATATTGGTAACTCAATTGCCTATGAGATCGGGCTGCAGACTCTCAACAGGAAACATCAGTGAAGTCGGTGGCAAATGCAATTATATTTACTAATATGCTGTCTGCAATCGACGCCTACTGCCACCCTGCTGCCCCAAGCAATATTACCCTTTAATTGTTTCGAGAAAACTATTTAAAAATGGTTATGAATTTAATCCGAATTCGTAGGACGGACTTTTATAATGAACTAATGAATGGACGATAAAATAAATTAATATAGATACATTTAAATGCTTAGAAATATAAAAATTTTAGTAACGTTGAATTTGAATAACATATAAAAAAATTTATCACTTACATACATATATCAATCTCGAAAACACAATTTAACTTTCGATCGTCTTACTTTATGATATCAAATTCCCTTATAAGATATTGATTGGTGCAAATAAGGAAATCGAATTATTCAATGTCCGCCCTTCATTTGTTTCCTCTCCCCCACAGCAAGAGATGAAGAAATTCTTTCTTAGTTTTCGATTACTTGTCCAATTAATTTCATTAATTCATTTATCTCAACCTAATATTGTATTCATCGAACAATTGTTTAATTTTAGAAGATCTAAATTAGCATTGGGTTGAAATATGTATTTTTTAATGAAAATATTATAGATATCATACATGTTTTACCCGATTTGAACCGATTTCAAAATGGAGGAGATTAACCAAGGCAAAAATAACATTAACAGATAATTCCTAGGTCGATCATTTTTTTTTTAAATAGACACACCGAATAAAAGCTTTTACCGAAAAATATAATTTTATATAAAACTAGTAAATAGGTACTCTGTATCTAATATTAAAAGGGGCGCTTTCTGTTTTTTTTATATTTGTGTATGTATAATATATATACGACTCTTCCGTTACCGTATGACAGATTTTTTTCTGACTGTTAAGGAAGGGTTATTCTTCTCGTTTGTGCAATAAAGTAGATATTATAAATTACTATGTAGCACTCATTGCAATGAGCAGATTATGACTACTAGAATAGTTTCGACCCTCTTAATGGTAACTTGGCTCGAAACACGAATGGGTCAGGGATGGCTTATGCAAGTCGGGCTGTGATGAGAGGGAAAGTCCTCACGCCTCCGCGCGCAACTGGGTGAGTGCGGTTACCGGCAACCAACGCACCGACCATTCATGACATAATTCACAAGAGGCTTCATTAAACACGGGAGTGACGACTACGTGGAAATTATGATTATGATTGATTGATTCGATTATTGTATTCTTCATTATGTGGCGTCAGCAGTGAATCATGTTGAAATTACTAAGACTTGTGAACAAAAAACATAATTTTCATTTTATCTAGTCATATATTTCTAAAAGATATATCTATAAAATATTATGGACATATGTACTTGTCCGGTCAGTCTTGAACAAAAGCCGACATTATCAAATAGATACATATATTTGGAATATCATTAAATGTCCCAGTCCTCTCGACGGGCGCAAGCCAAGGTTCGAGTCCCGCAGGGGGCGCCCTTACAGTCGTCGGCTTCAGTCATCGTCGTCGGTCACAGGCAGTCACTTTGTGCTTGCATTATTATGCTTAATAGCATTAACCTCATGTTCGAAAAAAAAATCATCAAATAAATGGACAATGGATAACGGAGTGATACTTTTCACTTAATTATAATTGTGATAGGGAAATCTAAATTATAATCTTATTGTAAACGCACCTACGATACTGGTTAAATTAATAAATTGTAAAGAAATTTGTATTTTTTTATTAAATTGCTAAAGACTGCAATATTTATTCGTCAACAAAGAATATCACCTCTATGGTATGTATTAATATTACCTATTGTATAAATTCAACATGAGATTTAGATGTAATGATGGGTCTGATGAGCCTCATCAGATGAGATCCATCATCAGAATTGGTAAAACCCACAGCCATAATAGCCCAACTAGTTATGTTATGTATCATATCGTATCTATTGCATTTTATTTGTCTAATTTGTTACATTATTTTTATATTAATATTTTTATATTCTCTATTGTTGAAATATTTTTTCATTCTGTTTATAAAACTAAAAAAACAAGTATTCCATCAAAAAGAAAATTAAACGTACCAAAACAATTTGCGTAGCCAAAAGGTAAAAGTACAAGTCCATTCACAAAATGATTTCCATTTCGTATTCCGAAGTGAAAATTACCCGCTAACGGTCAAAGGGTTAACGATTTAGTGTTTATTTGAAATCGTCCTTTGTTAGTATAAAAGGCGTCAGAATGTAAACGGATCCTTTGTTGTGATTTCTGTTTGTTGCGTTAAAAACCCTTGCAGACCCTTTGTAGGTGGGTACATTTAAATATATTCGTTTAAGTCGCAACGTAATACATTTTTATTCATTGGGCAATCTTGTCTCGTCTCTTTATAATTTTAACAATAAATGTGGGGAATTACATGTTATGTCTAGTTTTTTACATAAACTTAATATATGTAATTTAATTTGCAATTTTTCTTTAATTAAATTGGAAACTTATGGTATTTGTATTGGTATAAGTAAATTCCATCATCTTTATCTTAGTAGGATATTCATAAAGTAAATGACTTATTTCAATTTCAAATCCATTAGTAAAATAATCAATATAATATGTATTATCTTTAGTGGACTCTGCATGGGCGGCAACCAACGGGGATTAACAACCATCTGTCAGAAGTTTTGAAATATTTTATGTCAGTAGGAACTATTTACAAAAGATAATAGTATAAGTTAGCGGTATGGGTAATATAATGTATGCTTTGTAGATAAAACGTCTGAGAATTTAAAGTATTACTGATCTGAACTCAATAAATAATATTTTTGAACTGGCACATATTTTATCAATCAATCATCCGAAAAAAAAATGAATCTTAGTAAAATTTGCCAGATGTGCTCGTGAGTTATACAATATAAACTACAATAACAAATACAAAGTCCGTGATCGGAATACAGTATAGATTCAACATTGCAAGCGTAGATGCAAACATGAGAGAGAACGGAATTCGTCTGTGTTCCTTTATAAGTACCACAGCATGGCATCATTCCTCAATGAGATGTCTCAGTGGGGAGCCTACAGTAGCTCCGCGGTCTCTTTTTGTGCGGCCAACGTTTTATCAAACATGTTAATGGCCGGCTTTATGATCCCAACAAAAGAAGCGTGCCAACAGAGGCGTTAAATCCTTTACGATTTGATGATGATGCTCACTAATATGTCACGGGATCAATTTAGACTCTCATTACTATTCGAGCGCGTACTAAAATCCCTTATATGTCAAATTAATATATATTTTTAAAGAGGAGCTCATTCTTTCACAAATACAATATCATAACTCTATAACAAAATATGTTTATTTACATTGATGTTCTTGAACTTGTGTACACAAAATTATCCATAGCTATGTATTAAACTATATTTTTCTTTCTTACAAAACTACCAACAAGAAATAATAATAATAACACACACATGCTTACTAAAAAAACTAAATATCCATTCAAATATAAACAACATAAATATACATATTATAGATACAATACTACTGATGACGACAGTGTAAATTTATCTGTGATAATTTTAATATTCATTTATCAGACTTAAAATTACATAAAGGGTGTAACCTGGAAGCAAACAACGACAACTAACAACCACCCACACTTCTTTAAGTACATTAAAACAGTAAAATATAACATACCACCGAACATGTGCAATCGATCGTACAAGGAGAAATTGGCCAATCAAGCAATTATAAGGTAATCGAATTAATTCAAACGTCAATGACATGAAATGGTCAAACCTTAACTAAGGATGGAAACGGCAGAAATAAAATAAAAATAAATAAAATAACACACATTGACAAGCAATTTTGGTGGAAAAAAATACTGCTTTAAAAAATCCTGCGACGCGGGTGTGTAGGTTCATCGTGTGGTCTTCCAAGCTAACCCTTTGCCCTGCGGCCGACCGGTCTAGTGGTCGAGCCCCGAACGTTTCCGAACGTAACCGAATCCGGCCGAACGAAACCGAACGCGTGACCAACATAGCGACATACCTGTCTGGCGCTTTCATTGACAGGCACCTGAAATGAAGAAAAAAATCCATCCAATTCGTTGAATATTTCAAATTATCAAAAATTTTGATTTCATTCTGTAGTGACACAGATAAATTTACATGCATCATTATTAATATTAGAAACTAAAATACATTAATAAAAATAATACCAGCTGTCTAATCATATTACTTTTACGGATGAGACAAAGTAGTGTAACCTTATCTTCTAAAATTGTGATCAATGAACCGTAAAAGAGTACATATAAAAAGAGCTAACAAAATGAGATACAAAAATTAAAAGTAAACATTAAAAAAAGAACAAACAATAATGTGGCAAAAACAGTTAAAAACAACATTGCAAGATGTATTAGGACAGTTGTTAAAATATGGGGTAGCGTGGACCGGCTTGACTCCGATGATATTGTGCGCTCGCACGCGATCTCGTCGTGTTCGCAGTTTGCAGTCGTTCGAGATATGTTCAATCAACTATTCCATACTTTTAATTTGAATTCGATTATTATTATAAATTCTTGATTATTATAAATTGTAAATTTAGATAGAGACAATTAATTCTATGTGTAATTTTAGGACTGTTGACTGTCATTTCTTAAAATATGAAGTAGGAACAACTTTAAGAACATATATGGAAACATTTTTTCTTTTTGTTCATATCAAACAATATAATCAAAATTCATAAGTTAAGTGATGCATAATTTCCAATAAAAGGGAAACAAAAGTATATGAACAAATTGACCGATTAATATTGAGTCATTACTTATTGTGCTGCCCTATCCCAATGGACGAATTCATTAGATTATTACCGGACGAGATCACGCAAACGAAAACGAAATATTAAAGGAAGTCAATTTAGTTAAATTGAATCTAATTCCATAAATTTCGATAACCAAGAATCGATCTTTTAACCTTTTTGAATGTTAAATCGAACTTTTGTTTCTTAACCTTTGCACATAAGTGTATTTTTTGGCAGGGAACCATTGTACTAAGTGCTTTCTAAGTGTATTCACGGCCTAATTGTGTCACGGTGAAATTTGAACACTTTATCTTTATTGTCGTTGTAGGTAGTTATTAAAAAAATGTGTAAACGATGAAATTAGCATCGTAACAAAAATATACACGTCTCGCGCCGTTAAAAGAACTCTTTGCGTGTTTGTTTGAACGAATGTATAATCGGGATGACTATGTCTATTTTAAGTTAATTCGCTAGGTATACTTTTTCTCATCGAACTAATAACAAACAACACTTACAACGCATATAGCAGAGCATACACGTAATAAATTCAAAAGCAACGTACTCAAAAAACCGATCTATCAATATTAGAACACAAAAAATAATGCAAGTCAGTTAATAATCCTGAATCGGCAATCGACAATGGAAATAAAGTTACAGTCACTTTTTTAATAATGGCAGCTCAGTTTTCTTTTTTATCGCCACCCTAGGTACGCTTGACATTTGAACCGGCTGATGACTTGGCCGCCATGATTGATCGCCGCGACCCACTAAATAATTGCAATTTAGCTCTATTTTCCTTTCTATTCATATTTCTTATTATTAACCATAACTGCATTAATTATTATTGTTGCTTCAGATTACATTTTCATTAGATGTTGATTTCAAAAGTTAATTTGTTTGTTCTGAGATTGTTTATATTTCTTTTACAAGTACACATTATTACAATGGTATTTTTTTAAAATAAAGAATACTATACTTACACCTTTACATGTTTAGTAATATTTAGGTCAAATTTGTGTTGCCATATCTGAAAATTATATAATAAATAATTTTTACATGTTTAAATCAAAATGAAGGGTGTATAAAAACGCTGTTTTTTTTATATTTTTACATAAATATATCAATACATTCGAAAATTACACGTATTAGTTATGGATCACAACGTAACAAATAAATTACATTTGACAGCTCGTAGAATTAGATTGATATGTTCTAGGCTACACGATCAATTGAAAATGATATGCCGGGATGTAGGGGTCTAGTGTCCCATTTATGCTTATTTAATTATTTTACATAATATAACACTTTGATCGTCAGAAACTGCCTATATTTGATTTAAAAGAAATCTGTGATGATTCTTTAACATTGATAAGGCTGTACCCGTCAGAACACAGTCCCCTATATTTCTGATGAAGATATAAGGCGTACGGCACACGCAGACCAGAGCTTTCATATTTTTAAAATATATTGAATGTACACGTTTGCTTTATCTTTAAAAAAAATATAGATAAATAATAAATACCTATATGTGCATATGTAGAGTCATACAAAATTTACCCTAGGTTCCTTCTTACTACCCTGCTAAGCGGAGAAAAGCGTAAACCTACTTTTTTTTTATAACACATATAATTATAAAAAAATTAAGTCACTATAAAAATTTGTACCTACCTAGATATATATAAAATTCAATATCTATAATTATCTTTATATATATCGACTTAGGGGGGGTCAGAGAAAACAACGTGTCTTATTTGAAATATTACAACTGGCAATGATCTCGAGGGTCTTGAAATTACAGAGCTCTCAATTAAAATGAAAAATAATTACTTTCCACCCCTTCGTAAATCAGATTAACAAAATTATTAATAAACAATACGAGTGCCTAATCTCAGGTAGATCATTTAAAATTATACAAAGATCCTTTTTGATATATATTTTACCAGCTTTTGTCTGCGGCTTCGCCTGCGAAGGTTGAATGAATACTTACAATTAAGAATTGCGTATGACATATCAATGAGTTGAAGTTAAGCAGAATTATTTTTTCTGCTTATTAAACATCAAAGAATTATTAAAATAAAATAATACCGTCTAAAATATTTTAAATAATGCAATAAATAAAAAGTTTTTAACATAGATTACAGAAAAATAAGTGCCGTCAAATTATCCGTCTTGACCACACGACGCAGCTCACTAGTACTAACAAGTTCATTGCAGTATTTAGCTTATTACACGATGGAGTAAATTGAAAAAATCTCCTATAAATATTATATTATAATCGCGTCGCTTGATAAGGGTAGTGTGACGTCACAAGAGTGTTGTATATACTTAATTCGGTTATTAATGAATAGATTTCAATGTTTTTAAGATATTTACCTATATTTAAATTATATTAAATTAAAATTGATAATATTAATATCATGAAACTTCCTCATTCTCAGCTCTGAATCTGCCAATTTCCTCAGCTCTGACCACAGGTACTTTAACGTGATATGATAAGCATTTCTTGATAAATGCACTATCCCACACAAAAAATTTTTTTTTTCAATTCGAAGCAGTAGCTCCTGAAATTAGCTCGTTAAACCAAATAAGCTTTTTAGTTTAATAATAAATTATAATGATAGTATAGAAAAACGGGTTTTTTAATATTATATACCTATAGGTACTACCTTAGTTTATTAGGACGTTATTCTTAAAGGTATATCTAATCTGTTATGTAAATTAAATGGTTTTATTTGCTATTATATTCAAATTTAATTCTTAACTGGATAATAGCAATTTGATTTTACTTAGACATCAAATTGTGCAGATTGTTTGTATATGAATTACCTACCAATACTAAACTATAACGATATGTTCTCTTTTTCACTTTTCATCCCGCCAATGGAATAGGTAGATAGAATTTAGTATTCAGTCAGTCCGTTCCCCACTTTCCGCGAAATTTCCAACCAATTCGTTCTCTTGAAAGAAAATCAAACCTACAACCATCGCGTTCACACTGTTCACACGTTGTGCCACTACGCCACGAGGGCCACGATAGAAATTAATTGACTTTTATCTATATAATTAAGATTTCAAATGTAACTCACATATTTCAAATCTTTCAGAGCCAAATAAATAAGAACCGTAAACAATAAAGTTTCGCTCCAACTCTTTACCACACCTGCCCCTAAAACAAACTTTTGACACGATTACAATCATTTTTGGAGAAAAATAATTACCGTTTCATCCTCCCGGGGCATTAATTTCCCGACGCTACAGCCCTGGAAACAACCCAATTATAATATTACTACTTACTTGACTTACTTTACATTGATATATTTTTTTAAATAACTGTCAAGTATCTTTTAACAAGTTTCAAAGTAAATATTGCCATTGGAATTTAAAAACAAACATAAATCTTTTTTAATATAATGAACCTATATATATTATTGTATATGCATATTACTGTTTAATTGTTATTGCTCATTCAACAAAATTATATCACGCCTACATTACATTGTATGTGTGATTCATACTATAAGCTCATTCTGTTTACGAAGCCTGTAATTCTGAGATGGCGGTAATAAATGTCAAAAAACATAGCTACAGATAGGTACAGATAAAATATCTTACTTTTTCAACGATTAAAAATATGATTTTTTTTATTTGCATACTGTAGCCCACACATAGGCTGTTCCCATTAAGACACTTCCGTTCTCTTTACGCTGAATTCTGGAGGCATTGCGTGTTGAGCGGTGGAACTCTACCTGATCGAGGGAATAAAATTATTTAATATTTAATTACCTCTAGCAGGAATCGAACTCACGACTTGTCGTGTTTGTAGTCGCACGCTTGTACCCCCTTGAGACACGGGCCTCAATCTAATTAAAATATTTTTATCCTTTTGTGCTCAGCCGCAATAAACAAAAAATATAGTAATGTGTTTTAAGATGTAATAGAGTGTGATATAGTACCTCCTAAGCCTCTCCCCCATCGCTACAGTGTAAGTGGAAAATCTTCTACTTTCCTTATTTATGACAGTCTAAAGAAATATTATATCTGAATCGTTTAAGTCCTTGTTTCGTATATTTAATCCTTAAATGTAAAGGGGTAACTTTTTTAAGCAATTAATTAGTTGAGCTTCTTTTTGTACATTTTGATTAAGTTTAATGTTATTTGTATTTTGTTAAAAGCAAAATCTTTTTTTATTGACACAACATAAGAGTCCACCACCAGAAGGTCTTATGGCTCAGGGACACAAGCACGCAGCTGTAAGCGCAACAAGTTGAGGGTTCTATTCCTATGAAATATTTAATATTTTCATTTCTTTCCTCTGGTAACGAGGCAAAGCGCGACGTAGGGTTAGGTTAAGTTTAGATTAGGAAAGTGGGGAACGCAAGTGTCTTAATGAGAACGGGGTGTCATAACACTAGGTTGTCAGGTTCCCGCCACCCATCTGCCATGTTCGGGATATAGCTTACTTAATAAATATAAAGCCAAGAAAAATAAAAAATAAAAGTCACCTAGTCCACATATTTCTAAATTATATCTTCTCTTCCGCAGGCATAATGCTTATTTACCCATGTAGGAGACTAGAAATAAGAGAGGTAGGTATGGAATACAACAGGAGCGATTAGCTGCAGGCATCGACCGAGCGCATACTCACGATTTATTTCACATAGACAATATTAAATTTGCATCTATTGATACACTATTAAGCAAAATAACACTTTATAATCATGTAATGAAGATATATATTCCCGTAACTAAGTTTAGCTTAGTACACCAGGATATCAAAGTAGTAGTCTGAACAGTTTAAGGAAGATCTTGTCTTAGCTTAGAACCAGTTCGTATTGAATATGATTGCAAACTAGCCCAGTTCTAGAGTTGAAGTAGGCTGTGTTTAATGGTAGCAAATTCACGTCAGTTATCATTATTTTACTAAACTTATGCCAATTTTAAATAAAGTAATAATTATTATACATCTAGTATAGTAGTAATATATTCAGATATATTAGGAACCCACTGTTTGATAAATTGTACGAACATTTCATTCGTGTTCAAAAAATTGTTCTGTGTATCGTTTTGATATATGATATTGGTGCGCCAGTTCATGCTTCCGGTAGTCATGCATCATTCGCATATTATTAAGACGTTCTACACGTTCGAGGGAAGTTACTTCCTTTGAATAATTTAGGTAACCTGCTAAGTTACCATTAAAAATTTTAAAAGCAAATTAACTTTTAATAATTATTTATATCTCTATCTAAATGTCGTAAATTTACAATTATATAGTTTTTGTAGGTATCATTAGATTGTGTAAATAAGTAATATAGGTGATATAATGAATACCTGTAAACAACATTACAAACAACAATTCAATCAGTGAAAATCATTAATTAGCGAGCACGACCGAAACATCCAAGCAATCCATCTGAAACGAGGCGAGTGAACCACTATCTAGCCGATAAAAAATATAGCAACAACGTAACTACGGACTCAGCGGCGCCGAGAAGCACCAACATACTGCGCGTGCGCACTGAGGCCTTCTACGGCGATCTGGGTTCGTTAGTACCTAATCCAGGGTTGTATTATAATACAACAATAGGTATACTTATTCCCCCTAGGCTTTGGAAGGATCCCTTGGCTCCCGTAGCCCCAGCCTCTTGCGGTCGAGGAGGAGCTTCGTGAGGCTTTAGTGGGTAGTGTGGACGGCCTACATTTGCCGATCCAAGTTCCTCACAACCCGCTCGAGACCTCATTCTGGCGGCGTACCCGTCAAATGGTTTCCTCATAATAAAAAAAGATTGTGTTATACCACTAGACGCTAAGCTGAACTTCATAATTTACAATTTCCCTACGTAAAAATGGACATGACAAAATAGAAAGTTAACGAGAAAACAGAATGAAGGTTCGCCTAGCCGGAAAAAAAAATTATAAGCTAAAGTGTATATATTTATAATTTTCTTTTATTTTTAATAGAGCAAGATAAATCTTTACTACTCTCTCTCATAACCCATACATTTTGACATGCCCGTTTATACGTGGGAACGGCCAGTAAACGGTGTCGCACCAGAGGCTCAGACTCTCGCCGGCCAACTCTTCCACATTGGACGAACAACCCGTCAGTGTGTATCGCCTCGTTTGATGTTCGATTGACACGAAACTGCTTACGAAACTGTACAATAATTAGAACTGTTAACGAATGAAAAAATACCTGAGAATTCTGATTGTCAGATAAAGCGGCGCGATTGTATGGGATTGCATATTGAAAAAGCATGCAACAAGAGATAAGCGTTACATGCTCGAGCGACGAGGAGGCATCGGCGAAGCGCTGGCTAATTGTGTTCCTACTGTGTTACCACATGAAGTGCATACCGTGATTTGTAGCTATTTAGATATGCATGCAGTGTTGCCAGACATTTTTATAACTTCGTATGGACAAGTATTCGTTTACTTACTATAGGTTCCCGTTATCTCTATGATCTATTAGCAATAGCGTAATTGCAGGACATGAGTACGCTGGTTACTCAATCTACAATGAGATTAAACAACTAATTACATTTATATTGCAGAAAAATTTATAGTGTATATTATTTATTGTTTTTATTTGATTTGTTATCTAGATGTAAATATTTCAGATTCTGTTTTTGTGTAGACAAAGATATTTTTTAATAGGAGGATAAATATGTTAACTCGACATAAGTTAACAATTAATTACTTAATAGCGACATAAAATCCGCACTATACACGGAAGTAGAGTTACCAAAAATGAAAATAAAGGTTTAATTTATCATTATTATATTTTATTTGTTCTAACAAAAATAATATTCTATTAAGTCCCCCAAAATGGTGTTTGTTGGCCAAAAAGTTTAGATGCAATTGGCAATTTTGAATAGGAAAAAAAATATATAGTTTTTATGACCATCTCATATTCATTAATAGAGAAAACCACTTTTAATAAAAAATAAACGTTCATTTAACTATAAATTTTTTATATCACTCTAACAAATATGCCAGTTCTTAATGTTAGCTAATATTGTAAATATAGATATATTTTGTTTATATTTTGACATCTATATCAATATCAACGATATCAACGACTAGGTACATATATCAGTAGGGAATTTTAGAATTAAGCCACTTTTACAAAACTAAATCAAATATTGTTCTTCTATAAGTGCTTACATGTAAACTTTACTTGTAAACTTAGCATTAAAATGCTGAGACCACAATAGCCTTTTAACCACGTGTAACTCGAGTCGTATTCGGACCTTGATTGATGTTTCGAGCGTATTTTATTACACATAAATGACATTAAATAAATTACTTATATTTTATTATTAAATTATTAAGACATAAAACATTTTGTTTTCATAAATATGACAGTGGCTTTTCACAATCTCTCCTTAAGTTGTTAGTCTCTAGTGTTTTATAATATTTGATAATATGGCCCACCAAAATTGTTAAGAAATAAAATTTCTGTAATTATTATGCGGTGCCTTTGTACCCTATAAATAATAAGACTTCATATTTCTTCCGGCAATGATAAGAGATTAGGCCACCGGGATCGCAGGATGTTGGGCTAATCTTGTTTGCCTTACATTGAGCAAGTGTCTGTGTACTTCCTTACAACCTTTTATATTCTATTTTTAAGATAAAAGCGAAAAGCACAAAAGTAATGTATCTACCAGTTCTTTAAGATAACGTTACCTTTCATATTGTAATATGATAAAATTATTATATCACGAGAAGAACAATTACAGAAGAATAATTTAAGAGGTGACTTTTTATTTCTTTTCTAAAATATATAGCTAGAGTTTTTTCAAATAAAGCCAAATACAAGGAAAACGTGTAATCAAAACGTAATTAGAATTCCCATATAACTGTCTCAAATGAAAGAAACGATAACAATGGAAAAAGCAATGCGAAGTAGGAATAGTATATAAATCAAGTTTTTCAATGAACTCCGCGCACTGAATATAAGATATAAATAAATTATATCACCTTTACGCTGTATTCCGCATACAGCAGGGTAGGCAGAGGGAACCTGTTAACCTGGGGAAGTGTTAGACACTCTGTTCCTCACTTTCGGCCTAATTTTTCGAGGCATTGCGTGTTGTTGGGTGGCAGAGCAAAGAAATGAAAATATTAAGAAATTAGAATTAATTTCCTCGAGTGGGGATCGAACCAGCAACCCCACCCACACGTACAGTCACACCCTCGTGCGCCTGCGCCACGACAGCCTCAAACATCAGATATCCAGGCCTATTAGCATGTTTACACGCAACTAGCTGATGTCTAGAACTGCATAATACCTACAGAACAGGTAATAAACTAAACTATTCAGTGGACAATAGAGACATACGATTCGTAACAATGCATATGGATAAGAATGTTAATTGGAAATACGAGCGGGTTGTGTTGTTTTGATTAAGTACCTTTTCTAGCCAGTCTTCGAGAGATTCATGTTGATACAAATGGCCTGTTTGTAATTATTTGTTGAACGAAATGTTTTCGTTTTTTTTTTGGAGCCATCATGGCGCAATGGTAGAGACGTGTGATTGTAAACGCGATGGTTGTGAGCTTGATTCCGCCTCGGGGGCTGAAATACTTATTTAATATTTTTATTTCCTCGTTATGGTTACGAGGCAAGGCGCCACTCAACATGCGATGCCTCAAGAATTCGAAGGAAAGTGGAGGACGGAAGTGTCTTAATGGATTCGGAGTGTCTTAACAGAAGGTTTCCTCTGTCAAGCCTGCTAAGTGCGGGATACAGCGTGAAACTTGCACTTTGTTATTTTTAAATAATCTAAAAAAAAACGTATTACTAACAATATTTTCAAAGACGTTAATATATTTTCTTGACAGTAGACAATTTCAAAAGAAAATTAACGACGAGTCAATTACACCCCAAAACAAAATGGCGTGGAATGTCCGCCATAAAAAATCCAGCTAAGGGTTGGCAAATTTCTTTCCCGGTCTATACATTTATTTAATTAATCACATTCTTACGATTAGGGTCCGCCGTCCGAATGTCCGAATTATTTGAGTTGTTTTTGATAAAGCAATAACATGGTGGTGTAAGAAGAGATGTATGTAGAGCACGAATTAATTAGTGAATTACTCATAAATAAATAAAAAAATATATATTTGTCTTTTATTACCAATTTTTATGATCGTATGTTTATTTTTTTATGAAATAAAAATTTCAAACAAAAATGTAACATATTGTAACAAATCTTTATATAATAAATTAAAATATTTTGATATAGATATGATGTTTGGAAGGGTTCATATTACGAGTCACTTTGCAACAATCTCGCTTGTAATTATGTTAGCCTGACAAAAATGGGGAGGCTACTGTGTCTTACGAAGCAATAGACACGGCACGCAAAAAATCCATAAAGAAAAAGTTTATATCACAAAGTTGAAAGTAGTATGTATAAGCAATATCATGTGAAGTTAATAATTAAATTTATATTAATAACCAATATTATTAAGTGAAAAACATTAGAAATTAAAAAAAAATATAAAAAGAAAATATCGTCAGGACCGTTCTGTACGTTTGGTGGTACTACCACACTCACAGTCAAAAACACACGAAAAAAGGGAATATAAAATAAAAAACTGCCAAATCATATCGCTGTTACATCTCAAATGGTCTTTTTTTATTTCAATTTCCGAGGGTGCGCTAAACGTTCGAGCGAACTCTATTATTCGGTGCACACCGTACCTGACGTAAGCACATTCAACTCCACAGCCGTTTGTTATTAAATGTAATAATGTATATCATAACGTATTCATATCTACAATCTCAATGGATATGCCAATTTCATTATTCGCCTCCCCGAATTGAGTATGTGCTTTTTGCCACATGTTCTCTAGTTTTTAAAGATTACTTTGTAGTTAAAATTAATGGTAAATTACATAAAAAATACAGCAGAAAGAACCTAGTCTTAAGACACTCCGTTCCCCACTTTCTGCCGAATTCTGGGGGCATTGCGTGTTTAGTGACAGAACTCAACGCCGCGCTTTTGCCTCGACACCAGAGCGAAGAAATGGAAATATAAATTGAAATTAATATTTCATCTCCTAAAGCGTGGATCGAACCCACAACCAATCGGTTTTACAGTCACACATTGTGCCCCTGCGCCACAACTGGACTTAAATAATAAAAAATGCGTGTTATATATAATTATTAATAGCGAAATATAAATTTAAATAAATATTTCATTTCCTCGAGTGGGTATCGAACCTACAACCAGTAGCGTTTGCAGTAAAAACTTAAAACACATTTCACATATCTTCTGGTTTAACGTTAAATTAAACTGGTACAAGCAAAAGTATACCGAGCTGAACAGCGAAAACGATTTATTATTCCTTCTTACGCATTACGTCATTTCGTATTTACCACAAAATGTTTGATTTGCATAATAGCTTTTTTTCCTGCCATTACTATTTAAGTTAATATTCTGATTTGTTTCAGCGGGGTCGCACGCACAACAAACATAAAGACAATCTGTACGTACCAACCATTTTATGTAAATATATATCTACGATACTGTGCTATTATGAAAATTGTAGATACAGCGCGGGAGTGGCTTTGTATTTATGTAGTTGGGTGTGGCCGGTTCGAAAAATTATTTAATTTTGCCGTTTATAATTTGCCTTTCATTCCTAAAATCAAAACGAGATTAACTCTAGATACATGTAATTAAAATTGCAAGCCTACAAATGCAAGGGGTGTAGTGTATTATTAGTAACGTGGAGTTTAATCAACAGAACATCAAAACGCAATGAGCACTATTACGAATGAGATAGAATTTCTCATTTCATTCGTCTCAAGTCGTCAAAAACAAAGTGCGTCCGTCGTCGGTGGTGTTATTAGCGCGTCTAAATAATTACAGGGCACATCAATCAAGGGCCGCATGCAGATAGAGCGTTTTGTGCGAGTCAGCGCACTCGGCCCGACGCAACCCTTCTTTCATATCTCTAGTCATATTTCGATATAAAAACTCGATTCTAGGTATGAAGTAGAATTTAAGAATTCAATTTAATGTTTTTACATTGTAATGATATATCAATGTTACCTACTAATTTACTAAACTAGTGTTTTTTTTCTAGTATTTTAACAATTGTTTTCAAATAGAACATTAAAACGTATGTATTGGGCTAAATAGTTCAATTAAGACACACAATGATCAGCACAATTCATCTAGAACGCCACAAACGGCTGCAATTAAAAGAACAATGAGTAGATTCAATTCCCCAAATCCAATTTCCTCGGTACGAGACGTGTCAGTAACTGAATGTGACGCTATAACATTTTAATAAATTAACTTATGTTACAAAACTAGTTTATAGTAGATATAGTACGAAACTCAAATGTTATAATTACACCGATCAGCTGCTTCGTAACCATGAAAATAATAATTAGTTTTTCGGCCGTGACAGTATTGTGATCTCACACGCCATGGCGATGGCGCACGTGTCAATATCTGACGGACATCTCGTGATTGTACAATCATCGTCACGTTAAATTGTCACGACTAAAATCATTTTTCTATCGATATTCAACATATCGATGGTCAGTGTAAACAAAATTAAAACCTAAATATAGGTAATAGAGTTTGTATTGCTTCGAATCACGTTAGGACATTACATTGGAGAGTATATCCGACATCGTGTTACTCTGTCTTTGAAAGCATCCTAATTAAGTTTTCAAGACGATTGAAATTCAATATTGATTGGCAGATGGCGCTAGCGGCATTTTTAAATGAATCATTCGTTTCTAATGTAAATGTACGTCAATATTTTTTTTATGAAATAAGTACTAGATATTACTGAGTAATTACGTACAATAAACAAATAAGATATTATTTTTACAAGACAAATACCGTCTAAGTGCCATTATGAGGGCTGTGCGGTGAAGATGTTGTGCATTGTCACGAACGAAAATTTTGTATGCAGCGCCACGTCTAATATGAACTCATTTGAGTTGCAACCCTGTTTTTATAATTACATGTTACATTTACTTACAAAGCAGCTTATATTTATCGATCTATACAAGTTCACTAAGAACCAAACTCAAGTGGTAGACACGATTCTCACGAAGCGAGGAGCAAAAGCGAGGAATTATAAAGAATCCATCAACATCAGCGCAATACCGATTGCAAAATCCGCCATCAATCATAAAACATCAGAAAGGATTAAAATCTACGTTGCACCTTCCAAAGCTCGAGTACCCTTGTTTTTCTCTAACCCGTAAATACTGAGGGGCGTAAGTATGGCCCGGGGGCGGTAAATATTACAGAGGGGGGTGGGGTGTAACCCCCGCCCCTTGAGGGGGCACTATACCTTATCGCGAACGTTACCCTCGTGCGCGACCGCTAGACCGCCAAAATGTGGGGCAAATCGATGCCTTTGCCCTATTTTTGTGCATCTGGACCGTTATCGATTTTATACTCGTAACTAAATATCGATTTTTTATCTAATAGTTTTTTAGTAATTAGTCTTTGTGGGTCGCAAGTTTAAATATAGATAATACATACGTATAACTATTTATATTATACAATAAGTGCGTACGAGTATCTAAAGTATAATATTATAAAATGACAAACAAAGTAATCTTAAGCGTGACAACAACAATTATTTTAACCATCTCTGCCGTCGAAATAAAATAATTTTATACTGGTCATAAATTAATTTAATCGAGGAGGTGCCTGGCCGGTACCTGTACTCGACAGTATTGTTGCCATTTATACGACTTTAAGGCAACTTTGTTGGCCGATCCAAGGCTATATTCAAGGATTAGTTGTGTTATAAAAGTTGATTATAAATCATTACTTTATTTGCCTTCGCTATTTTTAAATTCTATTCTTTTTTATTGTAATTAAATTTTGATTTTTTAATTCTTCATTCACATTATTTATTTATTACTTCTTCATTCTTAGTTATATATAATCAATCAAATCAATGAAGACAGTAAATGCAATTGTACGTTTGTAATAGAAGTCGATATATTTTAAAATAAAAAATTAATTTTGCCAAAAATTGTCTCTACATATTGGTATTGAGTATCTATACAACTTTAAATAATTATAGCTCTAATATAAAGGCATCTAAAAATAATATACAAAATGATTTAAAGTCTATTCCAATATACGGTTTAAAACAAGAGAAATAACATTTGGGCTATAAAATGCAATTTACTATCTTTTAACTTACAACCTCCGCCGTCCACTTGATATTCTACAAAGTTTTTATCGATTCGTTTTTTAAATTGTTGCGAATGTTTTATTAGTTTTTATTATGAACCGTATATCAGAGTTTAACGAGGGCCCTTAAGTAGCCCTTATCTCATTTCGTTCTTTGTTGGATCTGTGCAGATGTTAGTGAGTCAACTAAGTTGTATTTTTCTAAAGAAATATAATGAGGAAATTAGAAGAAGGCAAAGCGCGGGGTTAAGTTCCGCCACTTAACACGCAATGCCTCCAGAATTCGGAAAGTAGGGAACGCAGTATCTTAAGGTTCACTCTGCCTACCCTGCTGTGTGCGGGATACAGCGTGAAGTTCATTATTTTTTATGTGTAGAAATCTATCTTCTCTTCAGTAATAGAATAAATTATTTAAGCTTGTTTATACGTCACACACTTCTAAGTTATTATTTGATGAGATGATATGCCTTACATTTATAATAGAACTCAATCATGTGAAACTTTTCTTAGCATAAAGGCTCTTAATATCACAGGCGTATTGAATACTTATTTTGTCTAAACCTTATATGGTTTCATTTAATTCGATTATTTAAAACTCGTAATATTATTAACATTCAGCTTCATATTATTGAAGTAGCATAAAAAGTTCTTTTTCATCCTTTTATAGTGTTTGTAAGACAATGTGTAAAACAATTTCTAGAAAACTGAAAAGGCATAATCAAACTTATGTGATATTTAAGCTTACTTTAACAATATATAATGGATATATCTGTATATTTTTCTATATTTCCAATATTACAAGTCAACTGCTGTTCATTGAATGTAAAAATGTAAAACATTTGCAGTATAATTAGAACTTTTTACTTACGCTTGACTACTTCTGTCCATCTTATTTTTTTCTCATAAAAATTACAAGTGTAAGATATAATTTGACGTGCAATTGTAGATAAGAGCGATCTCGTTCTCAGACGAGTGAAGCGAGGCGCGCAAAAACACCGATTCCCTCTGTTTCCGCCACCCATTGTCTTCATACTGTCTACATTGGATTAATAACTGTTGCTATAGTAAGTACAGATAGAAATTGAAATATAGAATCGATTTCTTATTTCATTTACCTTTTAGCTTGTTAAATTAATTCATTTGGAAGTTAAACTTTGGTTATTTAAAATAAACAACGTTTTAAAAACGCGTTATTTATATAACGATCTCATATGGTTGGGTCTCACAATTAGTGTTAGGGTTGTAAAAAATAAAAACTATATTACTGACCCTACTTTCTAATTGGCACATATAATTAATTGGTTAATTATGATTTTCTTACACTATTTAAACGTCTGTAACAGTTCATCTCATGATAAACTGCAATGACTTCTTCTAACTATAATTAAATATGATTAGAGCTCAACACATGGTGAGCGGCAATTATAAGACGTTACAACGGCTACCGCACTGAGTTACACGCTATGCGATCGTTTCTATGAGCCTTTGAATAACTGGCATAACGGAAGCAAATTTTTATGTAACTTGCCAATTTGTAAATAATTTTTTTTTTCAATTATCATCGCATGTTATAACATAGGGAGCCTAGTGTTGAGACGCTCCACCCTCCACTTTCCACCGAATTTAGTAGGAAATGCGTGTTGAGTGGCGGAACTCAACGCGGCGCTTTGCCTCGTAGAACTGGGGAATAAAAAAATAAATACTACATTCATATGAGTGGGAATCGAACCCAAAACCAGTCACGCTTAGCCTCAATATGAAAAAAATATATTTATTATACGAATACCATATTGAACGAATAGACACCGCTTAAAATCCCAAGAACGCGACGCGTCAAAGCTTCACCCACTCCCATCTGTGAATACACTTGTGGAATTACTGAAACGTCTCATCCATTGAAATTCGCAATCATGAATGAAACCAAATGGGAAAGAGACAGCAACACGAAAACGAAGGAGAGCGAGCGGGACACAATCCGAATAGTATACGAAACGGAAATAGAGAGACCGAGATAATTCCGTCTAGCCGGAGGGATTCCCTCGTGTCACTTGTGTGCGTTTTTCAAATGGTACGGGAGGATTACGAATGTCGGTGTACGTTTCGACTGTGCACTCCGCTCGGAGGGCCGGGAGGGACGGGGCTGACGGCGTCGGGGTTGCCATTCTTTCCGTTCGTCTGAGGCCCGCGCGGGTACCCCAGCTACTTGTTGATCAATCGTAATAAATTGCCTCCATGATATTCCCATTGTAGAGCTGTTTGTCGCTTTACTGCTTCGGAAGGAATTGAGTTTCCTTAAGCTAGTCGAGTTTATTTGCCGCTTCAATGTACTTTGAATGGCAATTGGAAAGCTTATCAAGTTGAGAATCCTTTTACGTCTCTTTGTTTATGATATGTTATTTACTGAACTCTTTATATTTCTAATTGCAATTGTTAAAATTGGTTACAATTATATTGCACAACTTATTAATATTTATATCCAATTAATATTTTATTATTATTTTAGCCTCACGCTGTATCCCACACATAGCAGGGCAGACAGAGGGAACCTGGGAAGCTTTCCACTTGGGAATCCATATTACGAGGCGGAACTTAAAGCCAATTTAAAAAAAATTAAGCAACTAAAGATAATCAGTTCGAAGAAAACATAATTTTACAATGCAATTTAAATATATGTATAACGCCGATTAGAAGCCGCGCTTAGAGAAGTGCACCGACATCCGATGAAGGTAGCGTGTCAATTCACTCCGTCAAACAATGGCGAGATTAATCCAAGCACGTCTTAGACCCAATTTTAGCCGCCCACGTAGAGCGCCGGCACCGAGTAAACACAAAACTCACGATTTCTAACATTCTAAGATGTTAATATTTATACTTCAGTACGAAAATTAAATATTACTTAAATATGTTAATTACATTGAAATGAAGTTGAAAAATTTTATTTTTATTATTACGCTAAGTAAATATTAATAAAACTTACCCGCGCCAATGTCTTATTAGATACTAAAACGTCATATATTCAATAATTATTAGCCTGAAATGCGGACAGATGATGTAGAGATATAATTTTCCTAAGTATATATAAATTAACTTAAATTTTTACTCTCTTACGACATTTTCTTTGGTCAACTCAACCGACTTGACTTGGAGTTATATTAAAAATGCTTAAATTAGTGTAATTGTGATTATTGTCATTTTCTAATTTTGTTTTTCTATTTTTTTTTAACAAACTTCATTTTTTATATACTTATGTACATATGTACCTATGTAGCTATAGGTGTCTAGGATTATTCTCAATAGCTTTAAACTGAACCAATCATTCATTCCTAAACAACAAAGTCAACATTCATATTAACTTTATATTACTTTAAGATAAAATGTTTGTTATGGTTCCGTACCTCGAAAGGAAAAAACGGAATCCTTATAAGAACACTTTGTTATCCGTCTGTTAGTATGTCATGACCGTTTATCTGCAGATGCCGTGGAGGTATACAGGCTACGGTCCCTTGGAGCACAGAAAAAAATCAAGCTCTCAAGTCAACGCAATCAAAATGAGTATTTAATTTTATGCATTGTTTTAACCATGACCTTCTTAGGCTACATCCTGTATTTTTCAAAAAGTAAAAAGTCACTACAAACTTAAAAGGTATTTGTAGTTCATTGTATAAAAAAATAGTAAGACCAAAAGTATGTCAACTTTATTCGCTGCGTAATCAAAATCTATTTAAGCTCTATCCCGTAGACTACAATTATGAAATTTGGCAAGATGTAAGAACTTACAGAACTTTGTAGGTAGGTAATGGAGAAAAAATCAAAAAAATAATAAAAATATCTACATTAGATACAGATAAAAACTATTACAAATTTATAATTGTAATTTATTTCACACAAAATGGGTGCATACGCAAAGAAACTTAAATTTGTCATTTTTTTAAGTTCTAGGCATTTCCCTTTGGCCTATAATTCTGAAATTAGTAACCCATGGTATGCGAGTTCTACTCACACTTTACCATATTTATGTACTATAGTTTATATTTAAGAAAAAATGTAGACATGCAATAACAATATATTTAGTTCAAATATATAGGGATAGACACGCGCAACAGCTAGATTCTTAATATGGCAGCACGTGTCTGAGACTGCAGCGTCTTGGTTTAATATTTCAATAACTACCACTATTTGGATCACCGCCAGTAGGTTCCTCGGTCATCGTTCATTATAGTTTATATAATATATATCTACCCATCGTCCTCGAATTTATCATTTTAATATTAGAAAGCACAAAAAAGTTATAATATTTAAGTAAAATCTTTAATTGTTAATCATGACATGTAAAAAAATAACCAACAATTGATTTAAAATGACAAACTATTAAAAGTTACATTTTTTTCTAAAATCGCATTCGTATAAATGAAAAGATTATATGTAACATAATTGCACAATAATAAATATTATTTAAGTGTAAGAGCACTAAATAAATTCGCGTCGACCGCTGTTATGAAATCCTTTTCGCCTATTGTTTTTAAAGGGTATCCAAATTGTTTATTCAAAATCTTGTTTCATAAGGATCGTCACCATACCATAGCCCACATACTGATTTGTTATTATATCTTATATTAAATATTAATTAGAATATCCACATTTGTACATGGCAGCATTTTAAAAATTACTCTCAAAATTACTTTGACAAACCGTGAGAACTACCAACAACTTCAAACGGTGCCGCCGTTAAAAATCCTTTTTGTATATACGTAATCCTTCCGACAAATTTCAAAGTTTAAACTACTGAAAATGTTAGCGAAGTTCCGTCGCACCTACCGGCGCTACAAAGGTAATGAGGTAGTTATTTCAGTGTCTTGTTTATTTACAAAATATCACTCCGTTTGAAGGCGGACCATCAAAATGTGTCGTAAAACTGAAAATTCCATAAAAAGTCGTGTTGATGACCTCCGTAATTGAACGACGCTTTGTGAAGCAGAGACAATGGACGGAATCAACGCTTTTGAATGTATTCGTCAAGAAATAGCTACAATTCGATAATTACGAACAAACCCTCATTATCTGGTACTAATGTAAAATCAATTTTTAATGTCATTCTCAATATAATGTAAATATTTTATAAATATTTCTTAGGAGAAAATATAGATATAACAAATATAAAAATAGAGTATACAGTACGTATTTATAGAACTGAAACTTCGTTCAAAGCTGGTTTAAAATTTTAAACTTGAAACTTGGTTTTTAAACAACTTCAAAAACATCTCTTATATGACAATGTTAAACTAATTGAATTATAAGCTCAAAAGCATTCGTGCTAAGTACCTACTCAAACTCATACTTGAGCCAAAAGAGTTGTAAGTGAATCGCAATCCCGAGTCACACCCGTGGGGTTCCTCAGATGGGTAACCTGAGCCTCGTTTATCTGCTGTCGAGCAATTACTGAAGCGTGAAAAGGAACGTCCACCTATTATTATATACGTTTTGTAATGCGGGCGATGCTATAAAATATCGCATTTCCTAGCACCAGCTTATAACCCCGATAAATGGTGATATGCTGCATTCATATTTAATTTATGCATTTCTTTTTCTATTTGGACGGATCTATCAATGGAATGCATTATTATATATTTCTATCTTTAGTAATATTTAATAGATAATACTAATTACTCATATAAATATATGTATATTAGTTAAATAGATAAAAAAATAGTCTATAAGGTAGTGATGTACTGACGCCGATTTTTTAAAAATGATAAGTAGATAGGTAAGTACTGGACCTTATATAGGTAATTTTAGGTACCGCACTATAATAATTTTAAAAAATAATATATTTAATTAGTCAAAAATTAAAATTAATCTAAACAACATCATTACGAAGATGGATAATATAAAAAACATGCTATTTCTTATTTGTAAGCCGTATCTTATGGATACACTGGAATCGAAATGGCGGAAACATGTCAATATAGATTAGTTTGATTTGGCCGCACCGGGATCGGCGTTTATTTTTTAATCTTATCTTTTAAATAAGCATTTTTGTTACGTTACAAATAATGTCGAAATCACTTATATAAATTTTACTTATATTAATGCTGTTTATAATTTTGTTATGTTGGTAGGTAGGTACCTACTTATTAAAATTTGGACGGCATTGTAGCGCATTTGGGAAACGTACTGACAATACACACAAAAGCTATTAATTTGTTTCTCATTTTGAATAATATTCATTATAAAATTTTCCAAGTTTATCCTAAAACTGTTTCCACGATTGAGTAAAAAAGGCAGCGTTAAGTTTATAAGCAAAAAACGCAGTGATTGAAACGAAACAGGAGAGCGGAGGGTTGACGCCAGATTCTCTTTTCTAACCTCCCTTCAATGTAGAAAATGCGTTAAAATAAAAGAAAAAAATTGGAACATTTGTACCTATATCTATATTTTTATGTATTTCCATAATTGAAGTTGGTAAAAGGTATATCTACTTTGTATTTAGCTACATTTAATTATTTGGATTTGACAAGAATGCGACGATGTGTTAAAAATATAGCTCGATAATTAGATGATGAAGAAACTAATAAATCTTCCGATGCTAATTATCTAATTAAGAAGACACGGACGACCAGAGAGCGGCCAGCGGCGCGGAAACCTGCATTCTTTTTAACAAAACGTAGTGTTCTCCTATGTTGTAGGTAATCAAATTACAACTTGTTTCATAAAATTTTCAAAAACCATTGTTAGTTTTTAATGTGCCCTTTTTTAGATTATTTTTTTTTTAATATTAAGAGTTAAGAAGCATTAAAAAGAATATAAAATTAATTGAAAATGAACAAATCGTCTTTTAAATAATATAAACAGAAAAATATCACAAACTGATTGCATCTATAAATAGAAATAGCCAAGTTAGAATAATAAATATAAAATAATCGAATCAAAATAATTCGATTCAACAATAGAATCTAAGTTATAATAACAATCAATATTAAATAACCAAGTTAAGTTAATTAATAGAAATAACAAAACATCTTTGTTCCGATTATAAATAACAGTAAAATATGTGCGGCCTAAATAAAAGCTCCTCTTTGTGTAGATACATCATCAGTCAAACGAACATAAAACTGTGACTTCATAAAAATGAAACATAAATATGAGTCGCGAGGCTCATGCCGGCCTGAGCGGCGAATATTTCCGTTCATCAATAAACAAACATTAAATATTACGAACACAAACCGTCGATACGAGCGAAAAATTAAAATTTACATCTCCCCATCGCACTGTTAACGTGGACATTACATTTTTAAAATCGCATTCGGGAAAGCTGATATAGGCCTACCGGGCAAACGGCGCGCAACAAACTGACTTTTTTTTAATCTAACTTTAGCGTTTGTAAAAATTACTATTTAAAAATTTAAGCCTCGGCCCGCTAATTAACCGAGAATTAACCCTTCCGTCGCCGAAGTACGCTTTAATATTTAATTCTGTGGAAATATTTGGCGCGTATTAAAATGTGAAAAATTAATGGGATTCGTACAGCCCTCCGGCCGCGTGCGTTCAAGTAGGTTGGAACTATGACAAATATATTTTATATCTATCTATCTTTCTATTTACACAAAGTGTTGTTCGAATATAATCATGTTATAAAATACTTTTTGTCTTCTGAAATATATAACAAAAGCATTACGCAAAAAATTTAAAATAGGCTTTAAAAAAACAATGCGGGCTTGTAGAGAGGAACAAATAATAAGAAAAATCTAGTAGGTAAGCTAAAAACCAAATAAAATCTATAGGTTTTGATTCTTTAGATGAAACGTACCTTGCCGTAGTGCAGTCGCGGTAGAGCACGTCGAAGTCCTTGCACGACAGCAGCTTGCAGCGGTTGACGCCGGGCTGGATGGCGCCGAGCCCGCGAAGGATGCGCACCTGTTCCACATTGCACACCAGCGGCACTATGTCCAGTCTTTTGAGTTTCGTGTACACTGTGTGCAGCCCGCCCACCAAGTGCTTCAGAAACAGTTCGAATGCCTGCGGCAGGCACAACATTGTGTCTCCCTGGATGATGAAAGCGGCTACTTTCTGCCCGCGGTAGTCTACTAGCTTGCACTCGTTGGCGGACGGATCTGACGTCGAGATGGGTGGCGGGCTTCCATACCGCGGCGGGCCGTGGTGGTGCGCCGCCGCCATCAGCTCGAGGGGCGAGTGGTGCATCATCTGCAGGGAGCCCAGCAGGCCGAGGCCCGGTGGTGGCAGGGGCAGCCGCGGTGCTAGGAGCTGCGGCGGGCTAACGCCGCGGGCCGGTGACGCCACCTTCACTCTCGGCGACCCCCCGGAGGAGCCGCTCACCTCGCTCGCGGTCGACGCTGAGTCCACGGCGGACTCCATCTTCATTGGGTCTATCTACGCGCGCATCACACACCCGTCGCGCGCGGTGTTTCGCGCAACAATAAATAAAAAGCCGGAGCGAAACGAGGGCGCGGCCGCGCGCGCGCGCCCGCCCCGGCGCCCGCGCGCCATTGGTCCGCCGGCGGGCCCGGCGCGCCACGATTGGGCGACGACGCCGCCGCGATGTCTCCGCCCTTTTTTCCGTTGCGTTACGAACGCGCGAAGAAACGTTTCTGTTTCTTTTGGGTGGCTCGCGGTGCGGCGTGCGGCGCGGCGCGGTGCGGTCCGCCGGGGGTGGATTGATAAGAGTGTCACCAGCAATCAATATGAGCCGAGATGCCGTCGCTGCCCCGGCGTCCGACCGCGGCCTCTTACTATAGTATGCGTTTTCTATGCTTTGAAGCTTTTTTGGACACCTGTCTCTACATTTTGAATACATTCAGAAAACTCTATATTACGAATAATCGATTAAGAACGAAGGTGGTATCGGTTAGAAATCAAATATTTAAAAAAATAAAAAAATGCTAGGACCTACGTTACTTATGAATTATTCCAAAGTCCGTTAAATAAATTATTTTTTCTTTTCAAAAAATATCACTTTTTAGCAAACTTGGTATCATGGACGTTTAGTACACTTGGCTTGTAAATCAGTGTAGGTCGTTATTTGATATCGAGGTCAGGGTCACAGAAGGTTATTAACTTACTACGAGTTTTAGTAAGCCTGTTTCTACGTAACGTAAATACAGCATAGAAAAGAAAAGTATCTATAATTATTCAAATATACCTACGTACTTATTTTAGAGATAATTTTGTTAGATACATTCATAGGTGTTATACCTAGCTATCTAGCTAAACAGATAGATATAGGCTACCTACGTTAAAAATATTCTTCGTACAGTGGGGGCTGTAGGTAGATGCCTGATTATACATCAATGGTCGTGGATTCGATCTCTATTAAAAAATTATTTAATATATTTTATTCATTCCCCTGTTAAATACGAAATATTATATACGAATATAATGGTTGGTGTTCCGAATAAAATATTTTTATTTTTACCATCTGATATGACAAAATGTAACAGTGCAAGGAATAAAAATTTTATATAAGTCGTTTGCTTCAAAACGTATCGCCTAACTCTACTGTTATCACGTGTAACGTACCATCTGCTCTAGCTGTAGGCTAGTCACTAGAGTTACTCCTACTGCTATCGGCCTCTTTTCTCATATTAATTATATGAGACCAGACTCTCTTGCAAGATAGTCTGAAATCATTTCTCTTCTTCTTTTCATTCTACCCACCGTTAGATACCTATTCTACTTTCACCCAATACTAATGGTTATAAATAGACATTTATGTCATTTGAAACTACATTATCTTTTATTTATTACTTAAGATTTTTTTCCTAGATATTTATTATTTAATTAAATTAAATCAGCTTCACACTGTATCCCGCACACATCAGGGTAGGTAGAGAGAACCTGGTGTCAAGACACTCTGTTCTCCACTTTCTGCCGAATTCTGGAGGCATTGCGTGTTGAGTGGCAGAACCCAACGCTGCACTTTTGCCTCGACACCAGAGCGAAGACATGGACAATATAACCGTAAATAAATATTTCACTTCTTCGAGTGGGGATCGAATTCCCACAACCGTCACATTGCTGTCACACCCTTGTGCCGCTGCGCCACGACGGCCTCATTATTCAATTTTACTCAATTATCTTATATGTAGGGTACCTATCTATCTATTCACAATAAAATATATGAAAATGAAAGCAAACTTCCCTAGTAAGTACTTACATATGCAAGAGTTTAAATTAAGTTTGCACTACCTGCTAGTCTCACATTAAAAAATATCCTCACATTTTTTACCCACGACGTTTCCTAACTGTGCTTTGTTGGCGTCAATTATACTTATTGACATCACTTATTACAGCATAAATATAAAATATAAGTTCTCATATAAAGAGCTACCTAACATACATTCATGTAGGTACATATGTTACCAGTAAACAAAACATGAGGAGAGAATAATAAGTGTTATTAAAACAAAAAAAACGGGAAGTAGGTACGAGCATCTGCTTTTACTTATGTATCTGAACACTTAACACTCATTATAATACAAAGGGGTTAGAAGTGAAAACAATGGCAATCCATGGCCTTCGACAACGAAACCAAAGCCACTCGTGGCCCAGTCTTACCACACCTATTTCAGGGATGTACATTTTGGAAAATCTTATTTTATTCTATGTTTTTTTATAAGAACAAAAAAACTATGGATGAGTAGGTATGCCTATCTAAGTAGGTACGTAGGGTATCTATATTGGTAGATATATTAGGTAGATGTTGTTTTGAAAACGAAAAGGCTTTCAGGGTGGCCATGACTCCACCGCACTCTAGGTACTTATTGATAGATAGTAGTACAAATGACTTATTATATTATGATCAAAAATAAAAAAATAATAGTCACAAAAATTATTGTTTTGTTTAATCTATCATTTTTATCGATTAAAATAGTTTAAATTACTTATATGAAAGCACCTGCCAATTCTCTGGCAACCCTAATTTACTTTCAATGTCAGTACCAATATCAGTTCATATAAGAACTTTAATACCTAGATATTAAATTTGTACCAACATGACACGTAAAAGACTTACCTCCTTATTATAAGTAGATATATATGAAGGTACCTATACTTCAGCATAAAGTTCTTTGAAGCGAGGGCCCTCATAAAGTGTAGAGATTGAGTATATTGAAAAAAACATTCGATTTCAAATAGTTAGTGACATCCTTTATAGACATATAAATGTCTCTGTAACTTGACATTTAAATAAGTCTTAGATATTTAATAACTTTTTGATTTACAATTGATTTGATGTTGCACAATAAACTACATTACAATAATAGATACAAAAGAAACTCATATATCTACCAAATTATAAAAAACCTTATTTTTTTTTGTAATTATGTAAAAATATTTTTAATATCCACTCATAAAACAAGAAACATCAAGTAGGTACATAAGTGTCACGCATTAAATTATCATCAATGATAAATCTTCGCGATAATGACATGTCACGGCGTGGTGTTTGGGAAACTAAAAACAAAGGAGGCCTTATCTTTATTTACTGAAACACTAATTCATAATGACTTCAAATCTTTGTAACTAACTTGTTTAAAAACTGAAACTATTAAGGCGTTGGCAGATAAAGCTGCCTTTACACTATTAACTAGCATAAATTAATGTACCTATATAATGATATAGAGGTCAGTCGTGGCGCAGAGGCTCAGACGTGTGAGTGTGAACCTGACAGGTTGTGGGTTCGATTCCCATTCGAGGAAGCGAAATATTTATTTATCTTTTTATTTCCATATCTTCGCTATGGTGTCGCGGCAAAGCGCGGCGTTGAATTCTGCCACGGAATGTCTTAACACTAGGTTCCCTCAGCCTACCCTGTTGTGAACGGCATACAGTAGTAAGCTGATTTGATTTAATTTTAAAAATATATTTTTTTATTAAAAGAATAATAGAAAGCAAATATTTTTGCTTTCTATTTATTATTCTTCTAAAGTGTCCCTCTATCCATTTCAGTCAAAAATACTAAATGTACAGACAAAATATTTTTACTGTTTTATTATATATATATAGATTACAAAAATTGTGATAAATCTGTATTTTCAAAAAGTCTCCATTCAGCAAGCAATGCCTTTAGAATTCGGCAGAAAATGGGGAGCTGAGTGTCCTAACTACGCTCCCTCTACGTACTCTGTTACATACACCCGCATCTACAGCATTGAAAAAAATACAAATATTCAGTTTTTAAATGAGAATATCAGTTTATTATAAGTCGAGAAAACTCTTAGCATTTGTAAGGATTCCAATAACATAGTAGGTACACAAGTAACTGTCACATTTCCACGAGTTCAAGCAACGAGATTATTAGCCGGTTCAACAGGTTGTTGAAATAGCCCGTTAATAGGCTAAATAAAAAGTTGGTACAAATAGAGGAAAAAATATCTAATAACCTTTATAATATTACAAAGGTCTAAAGCTACATATATCGATTAAGTTTGGTACTTTAAATACTAATTCTACTACTAACTAATATACGCATTCAATGTTTTATCCAAACGTCAACTTCTTAGATAATTTTTATATTTATATTTTAATTTTCATACTTGTCTATCTTCAGGCCAGATGTTGCGCAGGGGCACAATTTGACAGTAACTGCGTTAGGTAGTGGGTTGGATTCTTACACGAGGAAATTAAATATTAGATATTTTCTTTTATTGGCTCTGGTGACGAGGCATAGCACAATTGAATTCCACAATGCCTCCAGAATTCGACGGGAAATGGGGAACGGAGGGTTAACACTACCCTCTGCCCACCCTTCTGTTTGCGGGAAAATACTAAAACTAAACGCTTAAAGTGATGATGGATGACCTTAAATTTAATTCTAATCTGTGTCGTATTTAAAGCACGGAATATTTCACCTGCCAGATTATCTAGTTCTCGTTATCAGCATACAAACAAATTAACCGTACTCTAATCTCTATCTGATTTGAGATTTCTCAACGATGTTAAATATTTTCTGATAGCTGGTATATCCACTTCTATTCATATTTTATGAAATTGAGGATAGGTATATTTAAATTCTGGATAGAGAAAAAAATATTTTGTATTTTTTTATGTAATATTAATAATAGTATTTTTTAATTTATAGTATGCAACTTTTAGGTAAGTTTATTACTATGTACTAACTCAGTGAACACTTGTACACCAACCTAAAATATCCTGTTTTATTTTTCTTTTTCATAGTAGGGGTTGCCTGGAAGGGATCACCTGTGGTGATAAGGCCGTCCTTACACCAATGTTTTTTTTTCTGTATTTTTTTCTTTTTCAGATTAATTAATGTTGGTGTAATAAAGTACTAAATAAATAAATATATTTAAGTAATGATTTATGGATATAAATTACAATTAATTTGTAGAATTATAGGCATATACGAGTATAGTCTGCGATTGTTTACCTAGTATTCTTAAACATAATATCGTGGCGCGGTGGCAGCGGCGCAGAGGCCGTCGTGGCGCAACAGCACAAGGGTATGACTGTAACGGGACGGTGGTGGGTTCAATCCCCACTCGAGGACGTGAAATATTTATTTACGTTTATATTTCCATTTTTTCGCTCTGGTGTCGAGGCAAAGCGTGGCGTTGAGTCTTCCTCCACTCAACACGCTATGCCTCCAGAATTTGGCAGAAAGTGTGAAACGGAGTGTCTTAACACTAAGTTCCCTCTACCTACCCTACGGGATACAGTGTGAAGCTGATTTATTTTTTATTTTATTTATATCTATATATTAATAAGCGGAGGAAACTTTTGGGACTCCTTTTCAAAACATTGTATAAACGAAGTAGGACCTGCCTACTTAAATACCTGTGAAATTTGACATATCTACCTATGCTGGTGTGGGAAAGGAGTACTTTTTTGTATAAAGTGACTTAAGTTGCTATGGCAACGCGTACTTCACGCGTCAACGGTTCCTTTATTTATCTTAATGACCGTACTACCTGTACGTTTATTTTCATGCCTAGATGTCAACGTTGCCAGATTTGAATTGGGAGAAATGGTTTTTTTTTCAGTAAAAAAAGGAATTCTTTGAAAATGATGGTGAGTAATATAATGGATAAATAATAAAAACGTGTCCATTTATTACGCAAAACGAAATATATTTTCATTCTCCCGAGTGGGAATCGAACCCACAGTCGCATGCTTGCGCCTCTGTGCCACAATGTCTATAGTTGGATCATTTTAATTTGATTTCAAATCATCATCGTCATCATCATCAGCCTGTCCTCGTCCACTGCTGGATATAGGCCTCTCCACTTGCACGCCACTGAGCTCGATCTTCATCTCTTCGCATCCAGCCGTTGTCCGTCACTTTGCGAATTTCATCACCCCATCTAACTGGAGGACGTCCTACATTACGCTTGCCGAAACGTGGTCCAATAAATATTGCAACTGTTTTGAATGACATTTACAGACTTGGCTTTTTAAAAAGTTTACGCTGTATCCCACACATAGTAGGATCGGCCGTGGAATTTTTAACTTATTAAAATTTCAATCAAAGTTTTCATAAGATTGACAAATTTATAGTAGGAAAAGTATTGGAAATAAATAGTCTTTAGTGAGCAATAAATCGGGCTCAACATTGGGAGCTGCAACAGACTGCGCGTCCTCGTTAAACTTTATTTTTGTATTAAAGCCGTAACTCCAGGACGCTACGGCCACGAACGTTATCCCCGCTATGAAATTTCGGATACCTAGCCAACACGGATTAATTACGATTTTTTTAAAGAAACCATAGGTATCTTCTTGTAAGTTGTTTATATACTCGTATGTAGGTACCTTATATATAAACAACTTACAAGGTATCTTTATGTAGGGGGACTCACCTTTCACCGGACGGCACTTAGTGCCGGACTCTATTTCGGCAACGAAAGAAAGTGAGTGAGTCAAGCCTAAAGAGAGTGCAAATTAACGTAAAAATACGAAATGCAGTGCAGTGTAGTCACGACGTGACGTTCCCGACCACAGTGAAAGGGGTTGTTTGTTGTTTTTGGCGAGAAGTCAGTCGTATTCCGTTAACGACTGACAATAAACATTTAATATTTTTCATTTTAGTATTTTTATTTAAATCGTCACTTATATTATAATTCTCTCGATTCAACCGGATACGAGTCAATAAGATTACAAGCAGCGGTTACCAAGACTTTAACTAAATAACTTATTGTTCTGAGGAACTGTTTGAACGGTTGCTGTTGTTGACAATCTTAAATATCATCCACACCACCTGGATACGTGGCACTCCACTACTGTGTGGTTTCGTAATTTCCTTCCACGCGCCACGGAACTGTGGAATGGCCTACCCGCAGCAGTGTTTCCGGGTCGATATGATATGGGAACCTTCAAAAAGCGCGTCTACCTCCACCTTAAAGGCCGGCATCGCACCTGTAGCTCCTCTGATGTTGCACGGGGTCGTGGGCGGCGGTGATCACTTACCTTCAGGTGACCCGAACGCTCATTTGCCTGGTCCTTTTCTCATAAATAAAAAAAAAACTTACTTTGAGAGAACCTTTGTCGCGTAACAACCATCCAAAAAGTAATTTACATGATAAAACCGTATTTAACCGTATAAAAGAGGTACCGTTGCAATCAAACAACCGCAGATTCTTTAACACATTCTTACCCGAGCCTGAAAAAATTTTAGTGAATCACATCAAAGATTATATTAGAAGCAAAGATGTTAGCAAAAAAGAGAAAGAAGCAGGCCAAAAGAAAGTAAATACCAAAAACGAAGATAGTGGAAGCTAAGAAAAAGAGAAGAGAAGAAAAATAAATCATCTCAAACAGAAAAAAAAACGACTTCCGTAAAGTGCTATGCAGCCTACGATAAGGACTGGACACAGAAGGTTCTCCATCACAAATGGCGAAGTAAAGCCTATGCTGACATTTCAGAATACTTTAACGCCTATACGAGTAGGTAGGTATATGTGTGTGATTGGTATCAGATCTTTTTATACTGTGCGGTGCTAGGGGTTCGAACTGCAGTCCTTTCGGTGGCAGTACTAGGTGTCACTTGTAGGAACTGTATTTATTTTATCTAAAATTTAATTAATATTTTAAAATATTAATGAAGAGGTTACATTATTAGTTTTTGCTTATATTTCGAAATGTGTTTACTTAATTAAGTCGTCAATAATGGCACTTCTTTCGAAATAGTATTTTGTGTTTTTTTTGTAATATCTTAACGGTGTTCATCACTTGATGGACACCGTTAAGAACGTCGTGGACTTCCTCTTAATAAATTTTAAATGTTATATTTATTTTAAAGAGGAATTTTGCAATTATTTTACCTTTGCTTATTATTTGATACCTATACCTATGCTTAAAGAGTAGATTAGCGGCCTGCCAGCGGCTTCGCCCGCTTGAACTACATGATTATTCATTTAATAAACAGAATTGACTGACAGTCGTATGTGTTGATGTCAATGACTAATTGAATTTACTTAGCGTGACCATACATACACACAGAAGGATAGAATAATCCAATATCGAAACTGAATTCAAAATAATTAAATAAATCGAATATCGAACCGAAAATATTTAGTTAAGAACTTCCTCCTTGTTTTGAAAGTCGGTTAAAAATTCAGATTTATCACACACAAATACAGATTTATTATAAGTATACCTCGCAGCCAGCCACATAGTGCTTGCATTTATTCAGGGACAGGGTACCGGTGTCGCTGTAAAGGGTAATAACAGCAATAACCTCATGATCGAAAAAATATGTATAAGTATAAATATAGATATGGATTGCTTTATATTTGCATGCAAACTCGTGCCTTGGGTTCATTCAAATGCCGATATTTTTTATAATGAACCAATTTTGACGAAACAAACTTAAGATGTTGAGTTAAAACAAAGCAATTGGTGAAAGTTTGAAGAAAATCGGTTCAGTACTTTCGAAGATTAGCGTGACCATATATACATACAGGCAGACAGACAGACAGAAAGATAGACGGACAAGAAATTCAAAAAAGTATTTTGGCTTTCTATTATTCGTTTTAAGTGTCCCTTCTATCCATTTCAGTCAAAAATATTAAATGTACAGACAAAATATTTTTACTGTTTTATTATACGAGTATATATATAATAAGGTAATGATCATGTATCGTAATCGCTGACACAAAGTATAAATATTCATTGGTTTATTTTACATTCATTCTTATACGTAATGTACACATAATAGAAGCGAGGTGAAGGCATTGACCTTAATTAATTAACATATTACAATAATATATTTAACTGACATAAGAAAACCTCGTAACATACATTTATAGGTGTCGCTACAATGTACTTAAATAATAATACTGTCTCAAAACTCTATTTTTTTTTCAACTTCACGCTATATCCCGCATAATATAAGGGTAGACATAGGGAACCTAGTGTTAACACGCCCCCTATTTTCCACCGAATTCTGGAGCATAGTTTTGTAATTTCGCTTTGCCTCTACACTAAATATTTTATTTTCTCGAGTGGAAATCGTACACACAAACTGTCGAGTTTACAGTCACACTTTGTTTGTACAACATAGGATAGTTTGAACAAAAACATGACAATAAAGATTAATAAAAAAATCAGCTTCACGCTGTATCCCGCACACAGCAGGGTAGGCAGAGGGAACCTAGTGTTAAGAATACATATAATAAAACGATCGCTTTTCGTAGCCAGCCAGTAGTGTTCACGCGGACAGTAAATAACGTAGCAGCCAGCCAGCACGGCTGCAGCCGCATTTCATACATTTACCGAACTACGAAATTAAATTTGGCGACGAGGTAGTGCTTTGTTTTCGATAATTTATAATAAACTAATTAATTTATGTTCCTGATTGCTGGTGTGCTTCACATATTGTCATTTAATAGCATTACAAATGTTGAGCTCTTGTGAAATGTAGTTTTTGTTGTCAGAATAATGAATACAGTTTAAACGCATGTAACTATTTGTAATAGCTGCGTGAATATTTATTTATATTGTAATTATTTCACGCTGTATCCCGCATACAGCAGGATAGGCAGAAAGAACCTAGTGTTAACACTCCGTTTACCATATCCCGCCGAATTCCGGAGGCATTGCGTGTTGAATGGCGGTTTCTACTTTAATTGACATTTTACAAACAAAATAAATATTTGAAAACCTCTAGTTGGTTTCGCCTAAAGCAAAATCTAGTCGTATATGTGAAGGAAGCACTTGTGGCGAATTACAGCGCCATGTTAGCTCTGTGCCGTAGTTTTAAATGGGTATCCATTTAAGCCGTGTTTACGAGGTGCGATGCAGGTCGGCGTAGCTTTGATGTAAAAAATCATCCGTCTCTCCCTTCGCGGGCAACACTCCATATTGACACAAGCCGGCGAAGTGCTTTGTCAGAATTATCACAGATGCTTATTCTGGAACTTTTTATCTATATAGATATAATTTAAGTTTAATTATTTTTATAATAAATGAACTAAGAATATATTTAGTATGGGTATTAAAATATTTGTTTGTCGTGCTATTAGAAGGTTGCCTAATTTTTAATTCACTTATGGACTTAAACATGCGTACAAAGATGACATATATTTTTTTCTATACGTCCATTCCATTTCGCTTCGCTCTGGGGTCGAAGCAAAGCGCGGCGTTGAGTTCTGCCACTCAACACGTAATGCCTCCAGAATTCGGCAGAAAGTGAGGAACGACGTGCCTTTACACTAGGTTACCTATGCCTACCCTGCTGTGTGCGGGATATAGCGTGATTAGATTGATTATTATATATCTTAATGTAACGTATGCAGACAAGCATAAATAAGTATCTAAAATTGTATATTGCCCTAAAAATTACTTTTAAATTTAATGTAATTATATAACAGGGAACATGTTTACTAAAATAATATATTTAAAGGTTGCTGTCCACGATAAATAAATAGTAAAATAAAAAAAAGTCCGTTTCGCAATTCCGACGTGAGCGTCAGTGCCGTGGAACAGCGCGGTCGCCAATACAGTTTATTAATAAATAACATACAAGAAAATGTATATATGTATAAATAACATTAAGCTGTGTTGCGGGGGACGTGTTTTCTTGCACAGGTCAGTTGCTCAGGTGGTCAGGGCGCGGCCTAAGATCCCAGAATAGGACTCGCAACAGTTAACAAGAGGGTACCTTTATTATTTTTTCCAGTTTTCATCACTTCACGCTCAGTCTGTCTTTTGATTCAGTGGCTGTGTAATGTGGTGTTGCCGCATTTATTTTGCACTCTTCCTTTAGTGTTGCTAGTTTATTTTGCATTCTCTTGGTGTTACTATACGCTTTGAAGTCAAAGCTCTTTTGACTCCGCTGAGCGGTTTAGTCGGCGCTGACCGCAGTGCAGAATGAATCATACTTTCACCGTGAATAGGTGCATATGTGCTTTTAGTTCTCTTTATATGCGATAATAGTTAGCACATTATATTTGAGTCTGTTTACTTTGTTATTATGTACAAATGTTTTTGACTCTATGATATATCTAAATTAAATGTTTTGCTAAGTTAACTATGAAATTTGATGGGTGACACTTTTTAATTTGTGTGCCCATAATGTCTAATTTGTTAAATTAAAACACACAGAGGTATTTAAATCGGGTTCGTATAAATATATATGAATTGGAATTTGGAAATAGACAAATGAATCTTTAATTTAAATCGATACCTCATCCAATCATAACAAGAAAAGATGTACCGTATTTATTATTTATGTGGGGGCACATGGACGGCCCTTGAAATTTTACTAATAAAACCAATGTCCCGAAAAATTAAAAAAAAAACATTTATACGAACATATCTGCTCAAAGCTGAAGTCCAGGGCCCCTCCAGAAAATATATCTAGGTAGACACGGCATGTTTAGGCAAAATTTAAGCAATCAAATATTTAGATAAATCTAATATGGCGGTGACATCACCAATTTCTGCATGGGGTCTGATAATAAGTTACCCATATTCACAATAATGATAAAAAATGAATGAAAAATTATTCATATTCGTGAGTATTGACTTTACACATATTGACTTGGGGTTTGGGTCTACGAAATCGAAATAGGGTTATAAGCGCTTCCTAATAAAATTACTTTTTATTTGACTGGAAAATGGAATTGAAAGTATTATTTAATATTTACAATATATCTGTCCTATAGCTAGTGTATATTTTTTAACATAGTATAATTCAACATAGATATTTATATAGTAAGTTACTAAAACTGAAGTAACACTTTAGGGTTACGTTCCTAACTCGAAGCCTGATGTTGTATGGCGGAACAGAACGCTGCGCTTTGCCTCGTTACCAGAGGGAGGAAATAAAAATATTAAATATTTCAAAATTTCAATAGGGAATTGAAAGCACAACCATCGCTTTCCTAGGCCTCAGACCTTAAGTTGAATATATTTCCAATAATCTATTAATAACAAACAATTTGAGATCACACCCCTAAAATTTGTGTAGAGGCGCCGAAGTCGGATGTCAACGCATGACGCGCTTTGAATGTGCCTCCTTGACAGTCTGTAATAAATAGAATACTTTTATCGGGAACCCACACTCTCCGCACGCAAATATTGTAACATAATCTGACTGCGAACGCCTTTGTCAAATGTAGAGTGTGCATAAGTAAACGATCGATGGCTCTACATATTTATGAAACAGATGGTAGCAGTACTTACATATTACGAAATGTATTTATACGTAATGTTACTTTTTTATATTGTTATTTTTTTTATCAGTGTCATTTTAGGTATTTATTTAATTAAATGCGAATTTATAAAATTTGTACTCAAATATTTATAAGCAGAGATACTTCTTTATATAATGTTTCAAGCATTACATATAACGTATCACGAATAAAATATATAAATGTCAGCCGCTAAGTACCTACCTAAGCAAATACAATTCAAAATTGAATACGGAAGAAATAAAATAAAATATATCACCTATTAAAATACACCGCAGTAATATCGCTTTATGTGTTTTCTTATCTATATGGAAACCGATATGGAATGTCAATATATAGTTAAAAAAAAA
>DWGR01000003.1:0-73891 GCA_018247715.1 Heliconius burneyi
AGTTAAATAAAAAAGGGCTTTTACAATATCAATTTCTCAGTAAAAGAATAATTTTATACGTATCTATAAATAAATGCCTAAACCTTTAGGCTTAAACATTATTTAAGATAATATAGATTTAAATGTCAATATTGAAGTCTATTTTTAAAAGTATTTACTTACGCTCGAGTATATTCTCTCGAGTATAGTCCTACGAGTATATTCTTTTTTTATAATATTCTCACTATGGTAATCTTGAAATTAATCTATAATGATAATCACAATTCAATCTTCTTTACATACTAAAATCTTACAAATAAGTACGGACTTTTCATAAGCAACATTTATACATAAAGTAAAAACAAAATATATCAAATACGAGTATTTATAAAGATTATCAAATAAGATGTCTCAAAAAAATAATTAATGTTTTTATATATTTTCCGTTTTTGATAAGAAACCCATCTAAAACATAACAGGAAATATCCACAATGGAACATTACGAGTATGTATATAAAATAAGAGTTCTTGCTTTCATATATCATATACTCTTATAAGGTTCAATAACGTTTTCTATTCTGAATATTGTAAAATGAGGCAACGAACTGTGTGCCCAACTAGCTTGAAAAAACTTTGTTTTTCAGTTCTTTTTCATTTCAGTTACGTTAATTCTTTCTGTTACTATGTCGAGAATTCAATGAAAGCAATCAACCAACACTATAACTTTACTTTAAAAGTTGTGAAAGATATAGATATAGGGGAATGTACAGGGGAATGAATTATTATTTATTAATATTTTCATTTTTTCGCTGTGGCACCAAGGCAAAACCCCGGCGTTGAGTTCCGTAACCTAACAATCAATGTCTCGAAAAATTCGGCGGAAACTACACTAGGTTCCCTATGTCTACCCTGCTGAATGCGGGATTCAGCGTGAAGTATAAATATACGAGTGACCTAATTGCTTGATGCCGTTTACGAACTTAGAACCTCGTTATATAAACTTTGACTCTTCATAATAAGCTACAGTACTGAAGCTGTTGTTTTATTCATACTCAGTATTAGTGCCCCGACTTAACGAAATATTATTCACTGGCTTTGTAGTGGCACTCAGTTATGGACTTGATTACCGTCTAATACTCTACTTACTTTCGCTTACATAAATAGGAAAATATTTTGAGTAATATTTAATATTAATTAATCGATAAATAATTTTAATTATTTTAACTAAGGTATTTAAGGGAATTTGAGAATGATAGTAACCGTAACTGAGCGTCGTTCCGTAAGTCAATTTTTTTAGACATTTGATGTTATCCAAGACATCCAAGACATCTTAGCTTAGAGCAGAACTTCAGTAAGATGTCTTGTATTTAATGATACTTTTAAACATTAACAGTACATTTATAGAAATTTTATCGTTCCGTTATTTTAGGCAGTCGTGGCGCAGGTATTTGACCGTAACGCGACGGTTATAGGTTCGATTTAAACTCAGGGATGAAAATGAATAAATATTTATTAATATTTTTATTTCTGCGCTCTGGCACTAAAGCAAAAGCGCGTGAAGAGTTCCGCCACCCAACACGCAATAAATTGTAGATCTGCAATAAGTCCATGAAACATAGCTCCCTCAAAATAGCTCATTTTATATCAAAATATTAAAGATGAATATTACTTTATTTTCTAAGCTGTTCTAAGCTTATTAACCCCTATCGATAGAAATCCCTTAGTTTCATCATTTAATGCAAATTAAAATTGGCTTATACACTTTAATAATACTGTATAAATGAAATAAATACTTAAGAGGAAATAGAAAATAACCAATTAAAAATTTAATGCCACTTAAATAAATAAATTCTCTGCTTTCCTCCGAGTCTTCTTGCTGATTTCACCTTCGCTTCTCGCCGAGCGATAACGCGTGCTGATTGTTTCTCCTCAATGTGAAGCTATTCAAAGATTTCAAATTACTATCGATAAAGATATTCTCCAAAGGCTTAGCTAAGCGCTACTAGGGGTACGGAGGTTCCCAAATAAACCCTTACATTGTTCAATCATCTAAACAAAACAAAGTTAGTTGCGGGCGTATGCAGTCATTTTGTACAAAATAAACAAATGTATGTTTGTATCTTTTCTCTTTGAAATATCTGTTTTTACGGATTTTCTACTTTATTTGTATTGTAAGTTCTCACTTCGTGCCAATTTACATAACTGGGATACTTCCCAGCGTGATTACGCGGTGCATTTCAAATAATATTTATTGCTCCTGTCTTTTGATTGGGCTGGCTTAGACGCTTGATTTTTCTATCCTCTAAGGGGCAGTAGACCTGAAAATTCGATATTTATTTCAGTTTGATGCCTCTAACCAATCTCGAGATAAATGGTCTCTAATGGATAGACGGTCAACAAAGTGATCTTATAAGGATTTTTTTTTCTCTTTTGAGGTTAAGGTTCTAAGAGAAAAATTAAAGAAAAATTTTATAGTTTGCGTTACTCTAATCGCATGAGACTCTTATTTATAGCCAACACGTTTTATATTTTGCAAGGTTGTATAAGGAAAAATATCTTTAAGTGGTTTAGAATATTACGATTAAGCATAGAGTAATTCAGAAACCCAGGCGCACTCTGTTAGAAAATATTCTCATCTGTCACAATTAATCTGTCATATAATAAGCTTTATTTTAAAATTGTTACTTCCTTAACCAGATCTTTTCATTTTACGTTATATTTTTCTTAACGGGTACACCAATATTCCTTTTAAAATAATTCTGTACAATTTATGTCATAAAATTCTATGTTTGTAAGTAACATAAACATAAGCGAAGTTTGTGATACCACAGGCGACTCATTTCGCAAACCCATAACAATAAGTCCCCCAAAAACATACCCATACGAAATGTTCATTGTCTGTATTATTTTGGAAAGATGTAAATAACTTTGAATGATACTTCGAGGTAAAGTTACTTTTAACACTAAAGTCTGTTTCTTAAATATATACATACATATATTGAGATTTTGTATCTTTAATATTCTTCTCTCTCTCTTTCTTCTATTCATATTTATATTTAGTATTGAAAATAACCAATTATGTTTTATTAATTTCTATTGACTATATACATATGTCAATAACATATTTTGTTTTAAGTGTTAACATATAAACTTTTAAGAAAAGTAAAAAATGCGCCCAGATAATTGAACATATAGCTAGTATTTTTTTTTAGATTCATGTTGTATTAAGGTACGTTGCTCCCGTTTGTTGGTTCCGTGTTGAATGGTGGAGCTTAACGCCGCGCTTCTGCCTCGACTCTAGAGCAAAGAAATGAAAATTATATATGAATATTTCATTTCCTCGAGTGGGAATCGAATTTACAACCTGTCGCGATTATAATCACACGCTTTTGCCATTGCGCCATAACTAGCCACAAATAATTTTTGAAAACGTATAAAATTTCAACGTGGCATTTCAACCTTTAAGCTTCTTGAAAACCGAAAAGTGTGGAATAAGACACTTCAAAAAAAATTAAAAATATACGACGACGAAATTGATGAAATTGAAGATGGAGGGGTGCTATAAATTTGACGTATGTGTGTGTGTATATGTCTATGTTTGTCTGTGGCATCAAAAGTTTCCAAACAGATAAACCAATTTCAATTCATAATTATTTATAAAACAACTTAATCGCGACAACGAGTGTTCTTGGCCATGATTCGAGAAAATATGTTCAGCCGTTCGAACATTATCACCTCTTCTATAGCTGCTTATTTTACTTATCAAAGCTTTTTGTTTCGGAAATTTTAATTTATCAATAGTCAATAATTAGTTATAATTTTCTTAATAATACAAATATATTGGCGGTTAGGAATATCAAATTGCCGAGGAATTTAATAGGGCTTAAAGAAATATAGAAGCCATATTTGGTAGGACCATCTATCTCGTTTGACTTTCAAATACAAGACTGTGGCATATTTACATGTGGCATACATGTTGGATATTGACAATTTGGAGTGCCGCGGCTAGCACTAATACTTCTTTTTCTGAAGATAATTAACGTATCGTAAAAGATTTAGTTTTTGCTCACTTAAAATAAATTAAGTAAATTTTATAGTATATAATTAAATATAAATAAAAGTTATATATACATGTCACCGTAAGATTATGAAAACGGTTAGTTTATAACCTTACCCGTCAATTTATAAACGATGATAATTTAAAATCTTACTGTGACATACATACAACAAATAATGATACTCTTCTTTTAATAATTTATATTGTTTACAACCAGAAGGAAAGACAAACATTCCTACTTGAGTGGTACAATATGAGGTACTATTAATCACGGCGAGGAGTACAGTATCCTTGAAACAGACTGGAAATGAATTGCTATAATATCCTTAGGAGATTTAAGCACTTCAATTCCGTATACGACTATAATACAGCTAGCACACATGATGTAAATGAAGTCTAAATAAATGCGTAGATCCTTGAGCTAAGCCTTTATTTTTTATTAAAGACGAACATTTTTTACAATATTAATAAACGTATTAGATATCGCTTATTTGAGACCGCCGTGGCGCAGTGCACAAGCATGTGAATATAACGCGTCGGCCGGGGGTTAATTTATTATTGTATTATTAGTAATATATAAAAATTATTCGAAGTATATATATGTAACTACATGTAACTGAGTACAGCCAACACGTTTTACATATTTCATTTATTATAATATATTAATGTCATTGAATATATTATTATACACATATTCAATCTGTATTCTATGCCAGTATCATCTACAAATTAAACTGAGCAGTCTAACAAACATTGATTGGCGAACTAAAGTTCCGACTACTGAAATAGTTCCTGGGTGGTATCATGTAGTTTATGTTATACATTGTAGCATTCAAATATCTATGAGAAGAGAATTTGCTGAAATACACCTTGACAAAATAACTGAAAGTAAATATAACAATTACTTTTATGTTTTTTTCATATTTTTACGCCAAAAACAATTTAAGGAATATTTTTAAAAGGATTAGGAACAGAAGGGAATATAGTACATAACCTTTCGTTGTCCCTTGTTAACTACAAATTGTAATTTCATTGTTCAAACTCGAAAGTACCAATCTATTTCTTTAATATATCAGAAATATTAAGATTTAAGAAACGCGTATGCAAAGGTCATATTCTTGTCGCCACGCTTCTGATCTTCTACGTGCTATTTTAGGAAACATATTAAATTCACAATTCATATCTCGGATTGAAAACAAACGTTCATATTTTTATAAGATGAGAAATGTTTAAAAAGATCTTTATTAACCCCAGAAAGATATTCGTATTTTTATGTAAGTAAGCGACCTTAGATCGGGACATATTTATTATATTGAATAATCGCATGTCTACAAATAATAAAAAGTACAAATAATTTATCTCAATTCATTTATTTTTTTAGAAAAAAAGAAGTAAATTTGGACCTCTTCTACAAAACAAGAAAAACTTGTGAGCATTATTTTTTTTTCATAACAGTTTTTTTTTAATATTTACAATTTTGTATTATAAAAAGAATATTAGAATATATTAAATACATTAGAAACATAAGAGTCAGTCAGAAACAGTTTATAGAGGCGATAAATACAATGAGCATATTTTCTCTTTTTCCTTACCTTGTTGTACATTTCAGCAACAAATTAGAAATATCATGGTTACCTTTTATTGCATTGTAGTTATAACCTAATGTATATTTAAACAGTGACATTATAGCAAAGTGCCAATCTGTTCGCTACTTTCCTCTTACTTAGAGAGTTAGTGAGTGAGGTCGATACATGACGAAGTATATAAATTAAGAGTATAAATAGGTACAAATATATGACATATCGCTAAAAAATAAAAGACCCGCAGTTCATTAAATATATTTTGTTTCACGCTGTATCCTGCACACAGCAAGATAGGCAGAGGGAGTCTAATATTAAGATACTCCATTCCCCACTTTCCGCGGAGTTCTGGAGGCATTGCGTGTTGAGGAACGGAACTCAACCCCGCGCTTTGCCTCTGCAACATTCTTAAGTATGAATCGAACCCACCACCTGTCGAGTTTACACGCTGTTGCCCCTGCGCCTCGAGTGGCCTTATACTAGTCTATCTAGTATATTTATTAGTCGCAATTAGTTATTGTACTTATAGATATATACGTAACCTCTACAGATCAACGTGTAATTAGGCTGCTCATTTAGAGCTAACGAATGTTTATAATCAATCACCAAATCAAGTAGTTGCCGCGTGCCACCTACTAATGGAAGTTATATGTAAAATGTGATTGATCCCACAGTTATTAGTTTATAAGCATTATATATATGTAACTAACGTGAAGAGGTAACTCGTGGTGCAGGGGCACAAGCGTGCGAATTTAAGCGTGATAGATCATAGGTTTGATTACAAACTGAGGAAATTAAATATTTAATATTTTTTGTGTTTCCTCACTCTGATAACGAGGCAAACCGCCACTCAACACGAAATGCCTCCAAAATTCGGCGGAAACTTGAGAACGCAAGTGTCTTAACAATAGGTTCCCAGGTTGACTATGTGCGGGATGCAGCGTGAATTTAATAAACAAAAATATGTACTTATGAAAATGGTATACATTGATTAATAGCGATAGAACATTTATTTCTTTAGTATAGTTATCAAGTACCTACTTGTAACAGATGTTTTTTTCCAATACTAAGTCTTTTTTTTAGCTTCACTTAGCAGGGAGCATAGAGATGGAGATTCCAGTATCAGATCACTTCGTTTTTAATTTTTTAATAAGTTCATAAATTTTGTATTTCCAAATAAAAAACAATTTAAAACAGTGCAGTAATATGCATGGTTGGCAAATAAATGTAAATGTCTGGTCGTGATGTACCAGATTCAAATAGTCAACAGTTCAATGAATCTGTTGTAAAAAAAGCTAAAAGCTTAAGCCTTATAACGGCGGCAATCAACAGAACAATTGCAACCTTTTGAACTTTGCAAGTTCAAAAGGTAACAACAAAACTAAAACTTGAACGGAATATTACAAGGCGCAGTACGATTGTTAAACAATTGAAGAACTATTACTGTTTCTCGAGACTTGTTGCATTTCTTTATTGACTGAATCTTATTTTTCTTACTTATTTGTAATGAAATTCTTTATTTATAACTTTACGCTATATCCGAAACATTGCAGGGTAGGTGAAGGGAAACCGGGAACCTAGTGTTGAGACACTGTTACCATTAAGCTAAATCTACCAAATTATGGAGGTTAAGATAAGATTATTGGACAAGTATCTATTGTATTCAAATAATAAACATAATGTTCTCATTTGAAAAATATACTCGTATTTTTTACCTCATACAAAATTGTTTCTTCTGAAATATCTCGACTATTTAACACTGTGAAGAAAAAATGTTTTAGCCTACATATTGCCTTACGTGACACCATCACGTTTATTTTACTCTCGTGCCAGCGAAATTCTATCTTGACTGATGGTTAGTGGGTCACATGGACGGACAGACACAATTTATGAGTTTTGATCCTGTTTCATGTTTTTTATGTCGGTACTTTGTAAAATATATTGCAAATATTTTGGCACATTAAATAATACGTTTTATAGCTAAAACAATCTTTATGAATCTTACTTAAAATACATATAAAAATTGAATCAAGCTTGATATATATACTTATACTATAGAAAATTAATACTATAAAAAAATTAACGTAATAAACAAATCAGTATAATGTACCAAAAATCCATACCTATATTATGAATTCGAAAGTAACTCTGTCTGTCTGTCTGTCTTTTACGCAATCAGTGTCAAACCCGTAATCCAATTGTAATGAAATACTCATATAGAGATACTTGAAGGTCTCGGGATGAACATAGCTTACTTTGTTTTCTTTTATTTGTAATATTATCGATGTATACTAATATATTAAATATTTATTAATTTGTAATGCAATTTATTCTGCCAATTTTGTAATAACCGTCGCTACAGGTTACTAGGCAACGGCTTGAAAAGTTTGTTTGTTGTTTTAAGAAAACGTCATCCAAGAGGTGCTTACTTAACGCATACATGGCGTGCGCCGATTCAACCTTATTAGACACAAAAATAATGTTTTACAAAAATATTGTCCTTTAAATAATGTTTAAGAAAGTCTGCGATGATATATGTTTCTCTCTAAAAGTAAAGCAACAGTTAGCATTTTAATGAACTTACTATAAATTTATCGGGCTTTTGTTAATCTAAAAGTATTTTCTAAAATTTGATATTCATCGTTATGAAAATAACTTACCTATTTTAATCAATTTTAGCATTTCATCTACATTGAAATTATAGTTTACTGTATAACATTCTAATAAATAATTAAGTAGATGTCACATATTTTTTCTTATAATCAGTCTCCACTTTATATTGTTTTCTGCTTATTATTACTTAGGCTTATATTTTTTTAATTAATTGTATTGAAAACTGAACATAATTTCATATTTAATAAATATTCGTATAGTTCGAGCGGGTGGAGCTGCGTCCGGGTCCTCTAGTATTAGTAATAAATAAGAAAAAAGTTGATGCCTATATATACTCTGTTCTCTAAAAAAAAAGTAGAAAATGTCTATTTATGACAACCTCACGCGAGGATATGTATTATATACTTAAATTCATAAACTTATTTCGATAACAATGAACAAAGGAGCACCAAATAAAACTGTGATTGATGAAACTAAATATTCTAAAAGTACTTTTACACTTACATTTGCTATTGAAATTGTGAACATGGATGTGTGGCACGACTGCAACGAAGGGTGGTTAGATCTCGGACCCTATCATCAAGCTATGAAGTTACAATACCAACTGTATCCGGGAAAAACGTTTGATTTAGATCTACTGATATGGCCCCACGTTGTCAAGGTGAGGAATAAATTGAAAAGCTGAAACCTATAATTTATGATATGATCTTTGCGTTAAAGTAATTTTGATGTATGATTTGGTATACTATATTACTTAAATTTTTGAAACTGATATTTAGAATTATAAGAAACTATCGCCATCGATCTTTTGTTTACTATCACTGTATTGTATGTAGGCCATACCATAATACCAAAGCCGAAAAAAGATATGAATCACAAATTTGAAATATTAGTGCGGTTGAGACTTGTAAGTCTAAGGACCAGTTTCAAAGATTAACTGTTATATAATGTAATGTACCAGGGAAAGATTGCCGATAATTTTTTTTAGATCTAACGTTAAACTTTCCTGAAAACCAATCTAGTACAAGATTCTCAGACAATAATTGGTTGGCGAATATAAGCGAATAGATTTTACATTTTTAAATAGTATAAAAAATATATTTAAAAATATAAAAAAACACTCTTCCAAGGGCGGGACCTGGGTTGCCCTAGGTTGCCCTGGGTTGGACCTGGCTGGACCTGGAGAGCAACCTCCTCCCAATACGCGCCGTCTCAAGGAAAACTGCCTTCTGCATCCGGTTTTTGATCCAACAGCTAAGCGATAACCTCTTATGATGCTGATCGAAGTTTTTCGCTATTAAACCGTTAACTAAATCATTTCATTATTATTAGGTAAATTAAGATCATTTGGATACGCAACAGTTGTGAGTTCGATTCCCACTCGACAAAATTAATAATTTAATATTTTCACAACAATAATTGTGACCCTCTTGAATGCAATCTACGCAAAGCATGCAATAATGCTCTAAGATTAAAAATATGTTTGTTCCCGCCGCTTTAAACTTACAGATATTTATCTGCTAAATATTAAATATTGCTCTCCGGGACGAGTGAAACCAAAAACTGTAGCTTATCTTGCAAATAAGACTATCAGGCTAATGGTGAACTTTACATTCTTACATTATAATAGATTTGGTGTGGATATCAATATGGCTATGTACGAACGTGGCAATTTTTGGAACGACGTTGGTTTACTTTCTCAATTAGACATGCCTTCGTCGCCAGAGTGACTGACTTGAAAAATCATATAGCAACAGTAACATGTGCCATGGGGGGTGGCAGCTTGAGTAACAAGTATCTATAATTTTTATATTTTTTAAATGAAAGGTTTTATATTAATAATTTTGTTAATATTTGCTTAGATTGATCGCTGGGCTTTAAAAATGATAAATGATCATGATCAGTATGATCAGCTTCACGCTGTATGCCGCACACAGCAGGGTAGGCAGAGGAAACCTAGTGTTAAAATACTCCGTTCCCCACTTTCTTTCCCATTCTGCAGGCTTTGCGTGTTGAGTGGCATAACTAAACACCGCGCTGTTGCCTCGACACCAGAGCGAAGGAAGCTACATATTTCACTTCCTCGAGTGGGGCTCGAACCCACAACCGTCGCGTTGCCCATAAGGGTAAATATTTTTTACCCCTAATAAAATAAATACAATATATTCTTCAAGTTTGATGTTACAGTGCAAAGAACGATAAAAATATAGAGGCTTATCTGCCCCCATTGAAATTCGGCGAACGACGATATTTTGGACAAGTTTTAGAGAAGGAGGAAACCTTTGAATTCTTTATTCAGAATTTATTATGGAATCTAGTTGAGACTTATATTCCCGCTTCATATTTAGATGGACTATTCGATACTCCTTTAAATGTCACAGGTTACTTAAATATAATAAATTTAATTAAATCAGCTTCACGCTGTATCCCGCAACAAAGTAGGCAAAGGGAACCTAGTCTTAAGACACTCCGTTGCCCTAAGGGAGTTGCCCCAAGGGATTTCGAAAAATTTTAACTCTAAAGGGATAAAATGGGGTTTGAAAGTTTGTAGGGAAAAAAAAGTTAATCGGCACCGATTTATATAAAACTTTAAATTCAGACTCTTAAAAATATTTCATTGGACACGTGTTTTATGATTTTTTACAATTCACCCCCTAAGGGTGCAAATGGGGGGTTGAAACTTTGTATGGAAAAATCTTTAAATCGCCACCGATTTTTATAAAATTTGAAATTCAGGAAATAATTTCATTGACACATGGTGTATTTGTATTCATCCCTAAGGGTAGTAAGCGGGCGAAGCAGCGCGCCCACTAGTTATATATATATATATTCGTATACAATTTGTAATAAGGCTTAAAATTCAAATTTATCATTATACTACTAACCGAACTTCTGAGGCCGTCGTAGCGCAGGGGCACAAGGTGTGACACTAACGCTGATTATAACGTGACGGTTGTGGGTTCAATCCCCACTCGAGGAATTGAAATATTTATTTACATTTATATTTCCATTTTCTTTGCTCTGGTGTCGAGGCAAATGAGTGCAGTGCGAGTGCGGCGTTGAGTTCTACCACTCAATACGCAATGCCTCCAGAATTCGGCAGAAAGTGGGAAACGGAGTGTCTTAAGATTATGTTGCCTCTATCTACACTGCCGTGTACGGGATAAAGCGTGAAGCTGATATTATTATTATTATGTTTCTCTTAATTCACGGGTTCAAGAGAACCCGGTCCTTTGGAAGGCTTGCGTGGGGATACAGATCCAACACGTAGAGGCCCCTTAGAGAATATACAAGTGTTTTACTGTGACGTATCAGGCGGGATTCACCTCTGGGTAACCACAGGTAATTGCCCAGAGATGGTCGCCGGTTAATACGTAGGAACTATGGAAAATGTGGAAATCTAAACTAGAACTATGGAATGGAATTTGGATGGGCTGGCTAATGGGCTATTGAATGAGACTAACGGACGTCTGCCTTTACAATAGTCTCAAATTGAATGCATGGCGGACGGTGACTCGCCTCCCACTCCCACCCTTTCGAGCATATAGCTCTTGCGCCCCACTCTGCCGGCCAGTAAAGGCAAGCCAGAGGCGGGGGATAGATTACAATTGGCCTCCGGAGGACTCAGGTCCGTGGGATCACCACTCCCCAACAGCTCGCCACAAGCTGCCCTGCGGCCTTATTATTATTATTATTATATTAACTTCTCATAACGATTTGACAACAAAATATATAATTGTATATTTTTAATTGTATATTGTATTTCAACAAATGCCCTTTTTATTTTATATATTTTAGATAAAAGGCATCAAGATGCTGTTATATTCAATGTACAAGAGACGATTTTAACAATCAATGAACCTACTCCTGAAAATTCGCCATCTGACTCAGAAGAATTGATTAAATCGAGAAAAACAGGAAGAGATTCGAAATTTAAAGAAAAAGAAAAAAAGAAACCTATACAAATGCAAAAAGAAAAATTTACTATAAGTTTAGCGGGTGATGCTATTTTAGCTGGTAACGTTTAACAAGTCCTTAATATTAAGTTAATTGTAAATATCCAGCTTTTAAATTAAAATAAAGTCAATGTACATTAATGTTAATCTAATAGCCAAATTAATTATGTATAGAAAAAAATTAAAAACATCCGAAACAAATACAAGCAAACAAGACTAATACATTACATTAGAATACTCCTAATTATATCTAAACATTTCTTTTATCTTATTCTTATTATTTTTCCAGCTTCACGCTGTATCCCGTCTATAGCAAGGTAGGCAGAGAAAGCCTAGAGTTAAAACACTCCGTTCTCCACAAATGTCTTATCATTAGGTTCCACGATGTAATGTGAAGCTTTAAAAAAAGTCACTAATCACTCATTTAAGACCCGCTGTACCGTGAAGGTAAAAAACATATTATATAAGGACACAAAAACAACTGATAGATTTGGTACTCCGTTCCAAAATTATCTTATTTTTCAGGTGCTGGCCGAATCATTCCTTTTAATTTAAGTGGTGATCGTGCGCCAGATCAGGGCAATATGGTAGTGTTAATAAGTAGTAATAACCTACCAGCGTCCGATGATTTTCCTATAATATTTATAAACATTGAGAAAATTTGTAATTTGCCCGTAGAAGAATTTAAATGTGCAAGGTAATATATTTTTTCGATCAGTATATACTGTATAAACTATTATATTTCCTACAGACTCACTTATAAGCTATACGTACCTATATAACCATATAAGTACCTAAAGTAACCCTCTATGAAACACTTTTTTATTTATATCAACAGACTATCACAAATTTATACACAATGGACAATAGATGACGAAACCCATAATTCGCAAAAGCAAAATATAAATATAATAAAAACTATTAACTTCAATGACTCTTATGCAATTCCGTTACAGTCCTCCAAAGTCGCTGAAATTACTGCTACATTTCTGGATAACCCTTTTGAAATTCAGGTAAAATATTAAAATTAGTATACAAAATATTTATATTTATATTCAGAAAATTTAACTTCTAACGATATTGGAATATTATTATATAAATATATAAACTTATCTTAGCCATTATTCCTTTAGTCATATAACTGCATCAATTGTAATTTCTTCTTTGAACTAGTACCTAATATCTGTTATAAATTTATTTTATTCACATTTATAAAATACTTAATTGATTTCAGCTCCGTGGACTAATATTCAAAAATCTCATAGTTTTTGGTAAAGAAAAAAATCTATATAGCTCGACGACTGCCAATACAAGCTATGACTACGAAGATATTCTTATAGCCACAACAAAAATAGATTTAAGTTCATTGTCAAAAATGAACAACAGGCTTATAAGAGGAGAATTTCCATTGTTTCCGCCGAAAGTTTCTGTAGTATACGATAGGCAGAGTTATTGTACCAATGACGTTAACGCTATTAAGTTAAAACTTAAACCAACTGTCGTTATTAAGCCATCTGCAATTTTGCAAGCTCAGACCTCCTTAGAAGTATCTGTGGGCTTAGTTGGATGTAAACCGAAACCATTAGATAAAGGATATTCAAGATTGTATTGCCAAACTTTTGATTCTCAAATATCAAATGCTATTTTAACAGAAATAACTAACGTTAACGAAAATACGTCAAAAGAAAATAAACGCGATGTCTTAACTGGTTTTCTTCTCGATACGAAAGATATATTTTTCTTCTATATAGAAGGGCCAAAAGATGGCATCATTTTAGACATATTTGATGTAACAGGAACATTTCACTCACAAGTTCTTATTTATTTTCCGTGCTCAGAGCTATTTCTAGATCGAATTTATCCTAGTATGTTATTTTTGTTGTCGTAGTATTTTTTATTTAAAGTTAATATTATAATAATAACGTTTAAATATCAGCTTCACGCTGTATCCCGCTCGCAGCAGAGTAAGCGGAGGGAACCTAGAACTTCGTTCCCCACTTTCCATCGAATTCAGGATGCATTGCGTGTTAAGTGCCAACGCCGCGGTTGCATCGACTCCAGAGCGAAGAAATAAAAAAATAAATTTAAATAAGAATTTCATTTACTCCAGCCGCGTCACATTTTCATTTCGACGATTGTACCTACAACCAGTCACGTTTACACTCACACTTTGTGCCGGTGCGCCACGACTGGTCTCTTTGTAATGTTGAATATGTAAGTTTAAGTATTATCATGTCTATAGATATGCCGTTCTCCAAAATGAAGTTCAATGTATTTAAAACTCGTGCCTCTATAAATCACCTGTTGAAATGCCCACAAGTATATGTTCAGCCAGCGTTACCGATACCAGCTAGAACTGTGAGTATTATCGGTTTTTGTATTTTTAACATTGAAAAGAGCAACTGTTGAGTTTCTTGCCAGCTCTTCTCAGCAGAACTGCCTTCCGAACCGGTGGTAGCTTTTTTTATATATTCATTTGACGTTTAAAAAATGCTTACAATAGACTATTTGAATAAAGAATACTTTGAATTTGAATATAATATTGTCCTAACTTAATTATTCAAATTATAATTCTCAAAAAGACCGTTGAGGCCGGTGTGGCCCAGGTGGCACACCCTAGTTGTGACTGTAACGCGACCGTTGTGGATTTGATCCTTACTGAGGAGTAAGTATACTTAATATTTTCATTTCTTCACCCTGACACCAAGCTAAAAGTCCGGTGTTGAGTTCCGCCAATCAATGCCAATATTAGAATTCGACGAAAAGTGGGGAACGGAGTGACTTAACACTAGGTTCCCTCTGCCTACCCTGTTGTATGCGGGAAGTGAAGTTGATTTAATTTTAAATTTTAAATATATATCGATATTCAACTTCCCAGTAAAGTAATAATATCATTATTTGTTGGCAGGCGCTGCTAAAAATTGGACGTCTGATTGCAACGAAGTTCAAACTGGTCCCTTGTAAAAGTGAAATGCCGACTAACGAAGAGCTGGAAAGTTTCAAGCTTGAGTTATGCGTACCACTTCGTTTTGATGTAACATAACCAGAAATTGAAAATATTGATGATATAATACATCTATATATTACATTTGATTCTTTTATATAAAATTATTACTAACTGTAGATAATACTAGACAAAGAGAACTTACACATCAATTCTTCTCTCAATATCACATCTTGCACTTCTTGAAATGTAATTATATTATCATTATACATACATACAGTTTGTTGTAGCCTAAAGTAATAGCAAACGTTGCACTTTGTAAAAAATATATAAATTTTCAACCTAGAATGCAATACTAATGACTGATGAAGCTAAACAAAAAAATAATTTCCTTTGAACAGAATATTTTTGTACAGTTAACTAAAAACTACAAAAACATACATGTGAGAACAAAATGATTTGGGCATTTCAATTAACCTATCACTATATCTGGTTTAATATATTGGTCTTTATATGCAAAGATGATGTTCTATCAGCTTTACGTTGTATCCCGCATACTGCAGGGTAGGTTATATAAGGAACCTAGTGTTAATACATTCCGTTGCCCATTTTCCGCCGATTTTTGATTCTACGTTTCATTTTTTTTAAAAGACACACTCTTTAAATATTACTTAAGTAATTAGAAAACTATTATAAACATCATAAAATACCTGAAAAATTCTAGACGAGAAAATTCGACATTTTCATCGCTTTACAATTAAACAAAAAACTAACATAAAAATGGTATATCAATTTGTTGAATTTCTATAATTCATAGTGAGCTTCACCAAGCAATTTTCCCCTACTTCAAATATTAACACTTTCTGATTAACTTGCCACAAGTCGTTCTTTCTGAAGAGTAATTACGGACTGAAAAAAGATCATGCAATTCTCTGTTGAAATGGTAGCACGAGAAAAATCATAGAAGAATAAAATGTTCAGCTTTTCCATATCTAATATTGTTTTAGGTTTTATTAATTAGCAGTTTTTAAATTAAGTAAGGTAGTAGTCATGAAAACTTATTTTAAATGAATCTTTTAAGCCTCATTTATCCTGAAAATAAAATTTTATACATTTTGAAAACCCAACGTTACCAATACTTTGCTGCTACAAACTGGTCACGGTCACGGGTAAACTCAAATGGCTGTCTGTCTATTTTGTTTTTTTGGTAAGTTTAAATACAGTTTTTATCGAAGCTAATGTCAAGATATTGCAAATGCAACTTCACGCTTGCATGCTCTTTCACGTATGGTTGAAGTGTGGACTGTCTCTCTACTATGGGTGGCTTGTTAATTTTATGACAACTACAGGGAATGGCAGGGATCTGGCAGTTTGTTCTGATGAAGGGCATTCTTCACCTGTCCCAGGGCTCAATCCACTACGTGTTCAGCGCCACCGAGATGGTGGGCCGAACTATGTAATACGAAGTGTTAAGACACTCCGTTACCCACTTTCTGCCGAATTCTGGAGCACTGTGTGTTGGGTGGCAGAACAAAACACCTTAACTTAAATGGAAATATAAACGTAAATAAATATTTCACTTCATCGAGTGGGGATCGAACCCACAACCAGTCGTTTAAACAGTTACACTTTGTGCCCCTGCGCCTCGCAAAATTATATGTATATTTATTTTATTTACAGTGATTTCCTACTTAGACATTTCTATTCAAAATCGTTATAGAGGAAGAAATGAGACCAAGAAAGATGATTTTGTTTTATCCAAACCAATAGTAGTTATTTTTTATGACATGTTTTTAAAAAGGTTGTCAAGTTTCAGTAATTGGTAGCTTATAATATTTTGTTTCATTTATGCACTTCAGGTAAATCTTTTATTTCATTTTTGAAGTGCTCTTATAAAAGCCTAAGATCCCAGAGCCGCCAGACCTACGTCATTTTAGCACTACTCTATTATATGACTATTCGTCTAATATGTAGTTAAGATAGCCACTAACTTGAATATAGGGTCCTTTCAGAGATAGCGCCAAATAACGGTATATCTCTGTCTGGGTCCGTAAATAATATATTTATTATTAAATCTTCATAATTTAACATAATTTGCCTCAATTTTAAACAACTTTTAAGATGTCTGACCGGAGTAAAGGGTCTGGTAATAAAAAATATACATAAAATAATATGGGTATTTATATTACATATATTTCAAATTCAATTATCTTTTCATAAAGCTTTGATATCATAATAATAATTGAAAACATAGTTTGTGAAATTTTCAATAAAATAGATAAAAATAGTTTTACATTGTTAATTTTGATTCATATAAAGCAAATAAAGAACGATGAACGATAAAAATCTAAAATAAAGACTGCATATATTTGGTAGACTTGAAAAAGCAAATATTTTAGTACTAACGAATAAAATACATTATTACTTAATTAAGTTTTGTAATAAATATTGGTTGCTGAAAATAGTTTATCCTTCTCCGTCATGAACAGAAGCCTCCGTAGCCGTAGCTTAAGAAGAATTCGTCCTCTACATTCGCTGCATTGCTTCAGGGACAGAGTATCCTCTTCTCTACCCAAGCGATGTCGCTGTAAAAGCCAATATGGCTAACAGCATTGACCTCATGTTCGAAAAAATAAAAACTACCGAGGCTCTACGCCACCGTCCGGTATCCTCATCAAATCAACTCCATGTCGCAATCATTTTGCATTGTCATCTGATTTATAACGAACTCATTGTTTCTCTAGGCTATAACTCTTTATAATCTTTGTTTATATCTTTAAATAAAGATTATATAAAATCAACAAGTGATAAAAGGTTATCAGTACCAATTGCAATCTCTGAGGCCAGTCACGACCGGCGCATGACACAAGCGTGTAATAGATTATACTATAGAATTATAATTATTTTTTTAATTATTATTAAATTATAAAAAATATATTTTAAAATATTTTACTTTTTACCAAAATAATATTTTAAGCAAAATAAAATTATTTTTTATAGACAAAATATTTAATTTAAATTAAAATTATAATATTATGATGAAAGTACTTTAATTAATTACTATTAAATTATGATTATTTTTAATGTTTATTAAATAATAAGAAATATATATAAATAATAAGAAATATATAAAATTGTAAGTGTCGGAGTTTTTTTTTGGAAAGATATTTAAGAAAACGTTATTGGGAACCTTTATTAACGTAAAAGAACCCAAACAATGAAGTTTTAAATTTTTGCCTGTCTGTTTGTCTGTGCGTTTGTATGAGCTAATCTAAGAATCGTCTTCACCGATTTAAATGCAGCTTTAAAACATACTTATAGGGATTATTTTATTACAATCGGTTCATAAATAAAAAATTTATGTCAATCTAAAGTACTTAGTTTGACAAATTTGCTAATTGCCGTAACAGTTATTTTATACATGCTGTTTTACTGAATTGACTGAATCTTTAGTTTTCAATTTCTTTATTAATATTTCTATTTCAAGCAAACATAGCCCCGCATCGGCCCACTAGTTTTTTTTTTCGAACATGAGGTTAATTCTGTTAGCCATATTGGCTTTTACAGCGACACCGGTTCGGTAGGGTAAAGGGTACCCTCTGTCCCTGATGAAATGCAAGCACTGCACTGCAAGCACATGAGTGGCTGCCTGTGAGGAAGTCGACGACCGTAAGGGCGCCCCCTGCGTGACTTATTGTTTGGCAAGAAAGAATACTAATTTTTAACACTTTTAATTTTTCTTTACATTTTTAAAATTTTCCATATATAGGAAAAAAATACTTAAGTGTTTACTTTAGAAATGTTAAAAAATAAATAGTGGTGTTGAAGTTAGTTTTCTTGTCTTGTCATCAGCTCCGGTCACGGAGCAAACAAAACTAACTTCGTAAAATCGTTTTTTTTTTAGGTATTAGATTATTATATGTTCATATTTGCTAATTAAGCAAATAAATTGTTAATTAGTGTTAGTTAATTATTGATTGATTGCTATCAGCAATAAGACCGCCTTTGCACGCTCTGGATTTATGATTGTCTTTTACCTCCTATGTAATAGTATATAATAAAGTTTTTTCTATCTATCTAATTATATTATAAAGATATCTAAATATATTATATTATAAAGATAAATACTTGTATAATATCGAGCATTCGGTGTAACTTATTATTTTGCATATTTATAGAAGATGCATTTTAAATTTCAAAACGATATAAAATAATAAACCTAGCTATTTAGTGCAAGATGAATATACAATATCATTAATAATACTTTCAGCTTTATGATAAGCAACAAATTATCCCTTAATATTATTGTATTAGTAATAATCTATTGTTTTACAATGTACATTCGCCACAATTGTGACATTGTGGCAATAAACTAAAAAGAAATAAAAAAATGCTCCTCCGCGACCGCCACTGGCCCCGAGACGGGCACTACAATCGTCCGCGAAACGCAACGGCGGGAGCCTGCTAGGCACGTCGCGAAAATTTCACTACCTAGTGAAAAGAAGTCACATCATAGATAGATAGATATTTTTTTTTTATTACATACACAAACTATAAGTACAATATAAAAGGAGAATCGATAACTGTAGAAATATAACTAGCATGCAAAGGCGACTTTATCACTATTGGTGATCTCTCACAGGTAACTTTGGGCGTAAACATTTACGAAAAAATATAGGAACCGTGTAGTGTGTAACTTGTTTAATAGTAAATAAATACAGAATTTAAGAAATTCTAAAGATAATTTAAAATAATATTGTAATTAATATGGAATTATTTGAAAGTTTTATACGAGAATACAAACTATCCAAGTCATGTCAATGGATGGGCTTATAATATGATTCTTTATTTCTTCATCAAATCTTATTTTTCATCGCAATGGTTTGACGTTAAAAGTTACGCTTTTAAAGAGTTAGTAACAAAAATGAATAAAATAACAACTGGTGAAAATCTAATTATATTTTATGTAAACCAGATTTGTAATATCATATAATCTTTAAATATAATGAACAAAACAGGAATTCTTTATTTTTTAAATGAATTAATGGATATATTTTTCCTAAAAGATTTGTAATTAGTTAAGAACAAAAGTAGCTTCCATAGTTTACTTAACATGGCTGCTATATGATCAGTTTTTATTTATATGGAGCCAAGCTTGACACGCAGCCGGGTGTTAGATAATAATTGTGAAATATAATTTATACATAAATAATGATCAATTAACATTTAACCTTGTTTTTATGCACTTGATTATACTTATTTATAAAACACTAGCGGCCCCCGTGCGGCTACGCCCGCTTAGAATATACGAATGTTTATTTAAGCGTTTTCAAAACAAATAGAACACGCGCGAGTCGGACGGAAAATCATTAACAACCGCATTATTCCAATACGATTTTATACAATGATGGCAGGATTATTTACTATAATCTATTCATTTAAGCTTAAGACAAAATGTGAACAAATAAATAAATTTTTCTTCGCTTTTTTGTTTTTATTTAATTTAAAGCAAAGGGTTTTGCATATATAAACTATAAGTACGTATCACTTTGAACTACATAAACCACTTCAATTATACTAAAATGTAAAACAAAATAAAAATACATACTCAATAATTTATTAGTATTGAAATGTGTCAACTGTTTAATAAATCTAATACTTTAAACGAGCAATTCTATTATAAATATCGGAAACGGCTCCCTCCGATGATTTAATTTTTGGGAAGCGACAAATCGATCTAGCTGGTTTTCAATTTCAGGAAAGGATGTTATTTTGCGTTTAATCCATATTTTAAAAAAATGCGAAACTGCTACAAAATATCATTAGAATACAAAAGTAAATTTCCTTAATTTCCCTTGCGTTATAGCTCATTCATCATTGTAATTTTTAAAAAACTTTAGAAATATATGCATTGTACTAATACACTATAAACGGAAATTTAAAAAAAACAATGTAAAAAAAAAGGCACGAGCACTTGTGAGCTTAACCATGTTGTTTTTCGTTATGAAAAACTAGAAGAAATTTAAAATGATAGTAGTTGAAATATTTAAATAAAATTAAATTTAACCAAAATTCCATTAATTTATAAATTATATTTTCTTGTCGATGTTGACTTTAACACTATTTGGTTTTGCCACTTTATATTAAAGAAAAATACATAAGAAACATTTTTTCTGAAATCTGTAAGACAGTGTGCAATTTCCGCATTTATGTAGTCAATAAACATGTTTATGGAAATAAATGCTTTACACGTGTTTAAGTTGAAAATAATTATTAGTCTTAAATTATAGTTCTATTGTGCTTACAATGTAGTTCAATTATGTAGTTCTAGCTGCCTGCCAACGGCTTCGCCCAACATGATTATTCATTAAGCTATTGATATGGATAAGGATTACTAATATTCTATTTGAAATAACTGTAAGGATTGCATATTTCAAAAAATATCCAAATCGAATCGAATAATCCGATATCGAAATCGAATGCAAAATAACAAAATGAATCGAATATCGAATCGAACATATTTAATTGAAAACCTCCTCCTTGTTTTGAAAGTCGGTTAAAAACAGACAAATACAGATTTATTACAAGTGACGATATGTATTGCTTTATATTTGCCAGGCAAACTCATGCCTTGAGTTCATTCAAATGCCGATAACTTTTTTTAATGAACCGATTTTGATAAAACAAACTTAAAATGTTAAATTAAGTTAAAACAAAGCAATTAATGAAAGTTTGAAGTTCAGTACTTTTGAAGATGAGCGTGATACATACATACAGACAGACAAATAGACAAGACATTCAAAAAAAATATTTTCGCTATCTATTATTCTTTTTAAGTGTCCCTCTATCCATTTCAGTCAAAAATATTAAATGTACAGACAATTTTTTTGCTGTTTTATTATATATTGTAACGTTAAGCCGCGTATGTCACCGTTGTGTTTTTATTTACCTTTTGTTTTAATATGAAGCAGTTATTACTGGTTTATAAATAATGGTCATATTTTATGTCTGTTTTGTTTTCTTAGATTTAGATAGGTAAATACCAAATCATTATCATATTGCTTATTTAGTTATTCTATCTTGATGTAAATGTGACGCAGATAGATTGTAAAAGTCCTTCAGTGGGGCGGAAGTAAAACAAGCGTTGATAGCTATGTTTATATTTCCAGGTTTACAAAATTGTAAAAATCGGTTTTACGCTATTTTGAAAATAGAATTACCAACTTTAACAATTTACGTTTAAGCACGTTCACGAATCGACATTAAATAATTTTATTTAAAAATAATAAAAGTCGAGTCAAATACAAAATTATTATTAGTCATTTTATCGGTTCCCTCTGCCTACCCTGCGATGTGCGGGATACAGCGTGAAGCTGATTTTTTTATATTATATATGCCAGGAAGGTCTTCCATTCAGCAACTACCTCTTGATCCGAGGCCTACATTTGTCGGCGATTTTATTCTTTGGAGTAACGATAAAGTGACATCCGACCACCTGCACCTTAAGAACATCGCACCACTCCACACATGACCGCCAGACGCGAGGCTTAACCTCCCGAGGGTCATCCTCTCCTCCCCCAATTCCGACTCCTGAGCGCCACCTCGGTCGCTGGTCGCTGGGCCTCTCGCGGGTAACCGCGAGTCTCACCCGGCTGAGCTGACCGTCCAGGTGTTACATGCTCATCCTCCCCCAACCCCCGCTACCCACGCACTGCATTTGCCCCGGAGGGCAGGTGCACATCCCTCGGGTTAAGCCCAACCAAATGCCGCACCCACAGTAATTGGTGCAGAAAGAGGCCATCGGCCATAGAGCTAACACCCTGGAGCCGATTCCTAACGCCAACACCACGGCGCTGGAAGACATGAATCCTGAATCCAACGGTCCAAACGGTCCACCTTCAAGCAACATACAGTTGCTTGAAGGTGGAAGCCCTGATTGGAAGGTATCTAGTGTGTAGTATTGTTATTGAGTGATACATGTCACTTATTGTAATTAGGTGGATCGTCTATCCGAGTACGTTGGAAACATATAGGCGATATGTATTTTTATCGTGTTATTTAAAAAACGCTAACCGCATTCGATTTCTAACAATATATTATTTCATAGTGTGTGAATGACGGTTATGAGTTCCATTCTCACAAGGGAATTTTGTTAACATTTTCATTGCCTTTCTCCGGTAACAGGACAAAGCGCGTCATTAAATTCCGCCACTCAACACGTAATGTCTCAAAATTTAGGTGGAGAATGGGAAACATAGTAGAACTTAATACTATTTACCCTTACACAGTCCCCTTTACGTAAATAAAGCTAAATAAAATCGAACTCGCCCACCGAGACTTTCTTGTTGGTATGTAGGTTAGGTGACAATTTTTAAAAGTTGATAAACTTAATTTTACGGCACTCATTTTATTTGAAATGAATTACAAATATAAGTTTGTAAAGTTTTTTTTCCTAATAATGAAGCACTTTAGACATAGTGATGAATTTTGGCAAGCAAATATATGTATGTATATCATGTGGCATATTCTGAAACTGCTGCCATCCCGAGAATATTATCATCATGAATATATTAATTTTAAAAATATTTGGACATAACGAGTATGTCTTTTATTCAAATCTTTTCATACCTAATCAAATCATGATGGTTGCTATTAACTAGGTAGGTTAAAAAAGAAAACATTTTAAACTTGTAAATAATACTTCAATTTATTTGATATTATTTCACAATATACTGCAAACAAATAGGCCAAAAAAGGTTATTAACCTTTCTATCACATTTCTAAGGAACCCATATCTTTTCATGTACAACTCGCGGCCCTTCCGCGGCTTTGCCCGCTTGAATTACATGATTATTCATTTAATACACAGAATTGATTGACACCTATAATGACTTGTAATATGTTTTTTATTCTACATTATCGCAATTTCTGTAAGGATTTTTTATTGTTTTAAATTAAAAAATACGACCAATGTTGATATTTGATATTTATTATAATATACATTGAGGTCGGAGATTAGTACAAACATATAAATAAACAGACAATTTTTTTGTGGATTTGGGCTCTACTTTTCCTAAGCCCCCCTCAATTATTATTTTGTAAATATATTCAAAGCACAGATGCGATTTTTACTTTCTTATTATATGTAGAAATATAGATATGTATATGTTTATATATATATATATATATATATATATATATATATATATAAATATGTAAATATATAATTTAAGTATCTCTTTAATTTATAAATTTAAGCAGACAAACAGATTACATGAGCCATTTTAATGTGATTTTTGTACATCTGCTTATCGCAATATTTATGTTGATAAGGTAAATATTTTTTTTATCTATGTGGAATCCTCCGCTATTACTACTACCTACGAGTATATAAGCTACGTCAAGATTAAGTAAAGGGGATATAGACCCTATTTATACGATATCAAGCCCATGAATCAGTTTCTTAGGAATCTTACATTAGTGCAAGTGAACGTTTAGTAAAATACAAAAAAAATAATGATGGCCAGTAAAGTTTTAGAAATACCGTACAAAATCTTCGTTTATAAAAATCTGTAAGTTATTTATTTACATTTATAAAATATAATATAAATAAGCAATATATATATTTTTTTCATTACTAGCAATAATTTGTTGATAAGATAAAATCATTTAATTTAACATTACATTACTCTAACGCTACCTAAAACATCCTTGACCAAAACTCCTCAAGCTCGCTTACAATGGCTGAGGATACTGGCGCGTACGCCGCCAGCAAGAATACTCTTGTTATCCCCAGCTTGAAGTGAACCCAAAGCAGCTTCGGGTTAATCGCTTTGTATTCAACCGCTGAACTAACCAAACGAGAGGGCAATAACACACCTACACCTTGGCAGCCCCGCTCACTCTCGGTAGCGTTGCAACTGGTGGTGTCGCCACTTGACACATCAGCAGGGATGTACTGGTGCGTGTCTCCTTGGGAGGATGCCTTATCAGTGCGCTCTCTTGAGGTGCACGTGGCAGATGGTATGTTGCAGCCCATACAAGGCAACGGCAAGCCCTCCATCGTTGACCCCCAATTTCATACGTATTTTTCATATTCATATATTTCATATGTATTTTTAAATAGTTTTGGGGACCATTCAGCGCCCCAATGGGAGTAACGCCCGGGGCATAATGCCCCCCCCCCCTCCCCTCTCCTCCTATCGCAGGGCGGGCAGAGAGAACCTAGTGTTAAGACACTTCATTCCCCACTTTCTACCGAATTTTCGAGATTTTTGCTTTGTTGTGATAACGAAAAAGTAAAAATATAAATTAAAAAATATATATTTCCCTGTACGGGAATCGAACCTACAAGCGTCGCATTTTCCGCGTGATAGTTAAATGATCTAAATTTTGATCTATTTTTTTACAGAATAAATAAAACCCAAATTGTGTCGTTTTCTATGACATGTAAGAAATATGCCAACTCTACTATAGATGTCGAAGATGTAAAAAGGTTTTCTGCGGCCATGGATGTATGGTGGGCGGAGGATGGCCCCTTCAAAGGCTTACTTGCTTTAAATACCTTACGGTAATTATTTATATATTTCATTTATGAAACCAAAAGATTCAATGAAAAGCAATTAAATATCTTTTTTAATTGTAGAATAACAATCAGATATATTTTAGTATTACAAAAACAATGAAATTGCATATTAAAATTATATGTAGCAATATTTGTTTTCTATATACCGTTATCTATTTTTACTTTTGTTATCGGTTTATGTGTACCTGTTGTCGATAATCGGTAACAAGCATTTCATAAAAAGAAAGTTGAATGGCAACAATTTTTCAAGGTTATATTGATGTAATAAAATACAGTAATAATATTTATATTAATTTTTATCTTTTTTTTTCGAACATGAGGTTAATGTTGTAAGCCCTGTTGGCTTGTACAGCGAAACCGGTTGGGTAGGGAAGAGGGTACTCTGTCCCTGAAGAAATGCAAGCACTAAGTGCCTGCATGTGAGGAAGTCGACGACTGTAAGGGCGCCCTCTGCGACGTCGATTCCTTGGACGACGGTGTTTCTCTAGTCAGAGAGTCAAATGACGATTGCAATTAGTGTACACTCGGCACTACTTTTCCAATCAAGCTCAGTGTTTTTTTATCTTATTTACACTTTAAATAATACATTTTAACAGTCCTGGCGCAGGAGCTTCTGCTCCTTCGCCTGCGTGCGACTGTAAGCGTAATAGATTGTGGGTTCGATACCCACTCGAGGAAATGAAACATTTAATAATTGATAAAAATTGTAATATAATATTTTTTTTATTTAAAAGCTAGCTTACAACAGAATAATATAATACGAGTTTCATTTTATATGCGTAGGTATTAAAAAAATATTAGTTTATTACATACTAAATTATAAAAAGTTAAAAAAATAATCATATACAATATATGTAACAAAATAAGTATTTATTTACATAAATAAGTATTTATTTTTGTTCAATCCTATATTATTTTGTTAAAGTAAAATAGAATACTAAAATTAAAATTAAAACTTATGGTGAAATCTTAACAAGAAAAGTTTAAGCAATGTATCTTATTATTTCCTTGGTTTAATTAAAAATATCTTTATCGATAAGAACTTACCAAATTTTTTTTTTGTTTTCAATACGTATATACTTGTACATGTACATTATATTTTCAAAATTATTACAGAATCCCGTTCATTGTAAACGGCTTAGCTAGCAAATCTTCACAAGAAAATATTTCTTCAGCTCTAAAAGGAAAAAAAATTCTAGACGTCGGTTGCGGAGGTGGAATACTATCTGAGGTATTTATATTAAATAAACATATAAACAAAACTAATAAACAAAATTTTTTTTTGCACCACGCTGTATCCCGCCCACAACAGGATAGGCAGAGGGACCTTGTATTTAGACACTTATTAAGACACTCCGATCCTCAGCCTCCACGGTATTTTGTGAAATGTTTGTAACAATATTTACGGCAAGAGAGTTTGTTCGAAAACAAAATACACTGAAGCTTTGAGTCTCCATTCATTAATATAATGTAATCTCTATATATAATAGATTTTAGAATTTTAAGTATTTTTGACTAAAATAAACAGAGGGACACTTAAAAAGAATAATAGAAAGTAAAAATATATTTTTTAAATTTCTTTTCTGTCTGTACGTATGATCACGTTTATCTCCGAAAGTTCTGAACCGAATTACTTAAAACTTTCACCAATTGCATTTTTTTAAATCAGCTTAACATCTAAAGTTTTTTCATCATAATCGATTCATTAAAAAAAAGTTATCGGCATTTGAATGAACTCAAGGCAGAGTTTTCCTGGAAATATACAGGAATTCATATTTATAATAAAACTGTATTTGTTTGTGATAAATCTGTATTTTTAACCGTCTTTCAAAACAAGGAGGAGGTTCTCAATTAAATATTTTCGATTTGATATTCAATTAATTATTTTGGATTCGATTTTGATTCGAATCGATCTCTTATTTTAAAAAGAATATTATAAATCCTTACCCAAATCAATAGTTTAATATCTATGGTAATATGTTTCTGAACGGGTATATTAAATTATTCATTGACATCAACGCATATCAGTCAATTCTGTCTATTAAATGAATAATTATGTACTTAAGCGGGCGAAGCCGCTGACGGGCCGCTAGTGTAAAAAATAATGTTTTAGGCCTTAGCTAAACTAGGAGCTGAAGTAACTGGAGTCGATGCAAGCGAAGAACTAATTAGTGTTGCAAAACATCATTCTTCTAGAAATAAAGACTTAAAAGAAAACGTACCCCTTTTTTACGCTACAACGATAGAGGTGAGTTAGCCTATACTAACTAAGCCGTAGATTTTGTGACAATGCTATAAGGTTTCGAAAGAAAGGTTTTTCTGGGGAGGCAAAGGGAACCTAATGTTAAGAAACTCCGTTCCTCACTATCTGCCGAATTCTGGAGGCATTGTGTGTCGAGTGACAGAACTTAACGCCGCATTTTGCCTCGAGACCAGAGCGAAAAAATGGAAATATAAACGTTAATAAATATTTCACTTCCTCAAGTGGGAATCGAGGCCACAACCGTCGCGCCCGTCACACCATTGTGACGTTGCGCTACTACGAAAAATTAGGTAAATTAGAAAATATTTATATATTTGCAGGAATACGCTATTAGCAACAGCGACAAATATGATGCTGTTATCGCTTCGGAAATAATAGAGCATGTTAATGAACAAGAACTATTTGTCCAATCGTGTGTTCGTACTGTTAAACCAAATGGAAAATTGTTTTTCACAACACCAAGCAAAACAAGATTATCACAATTTTATATTATTTTCTTATGTGAAGATATTTTACGAGCGATACCAAAAAATACTCACCAATATGATAAATTTGTATCTCACCAGGAGCTCCAAAATATGCTACAACGTAGTAAGTAACCGTTTTCCACTATAATAACTTGTTACCTCACACAAATGGTATAACCCGATAAGCATGAGAAAGCTGCACTGGCTTCTTATTCATTATTTTTAATATGATTATATTGCTTTATAGCGAAACACCATTTTTTGTCTATAACTAGTAAGGGAGCTATGGGGGAAGAACCCTTAGCGTTAAAGTTTATTTTCTTGGTATCTATTGAAGATGTCTTCATGAAATTTTAAATCAATGTGGCTATCTATGAGGCTATCATTAAATAATTTTTTCAGAACTTTTGAGAAATTCTAAGCTAAGAATAATTTGAGGTGCTTTTATATAACACTCCGTGAATTAACACATACCAAAATTATATATATTATGCAAATATTAGTTATCTATCTATGCTATAAGTTACAAAAAAATCGAAGTAGTGGAACATATCCCAAAATAAAAAAGCCATCATGAGTAGGCGCACGCATGTAATAAACTTATGTATTGCCAGACAACAAAAGGCTAGACCAGTCGTGAACCACAGCTGTTCAAGCAACTTTCAACAATCAACTGCAACGGCACAAGCGTGTGACTATAAATGTGTGGGTTTGATTTCAACTTGAGGCAATGAAATATTTAATACAGTAATTTACTAACCCTGGTGACGGGGCAAAAGCGCGGCGTCAAGTTCCGCCACTCAACACGCAATGCGTCCAGAATTCGGCGAAAAGTAGTTTAGTTTTAACACTAATGCTAGAAGCTAATGCTAGCCTTATGTCATCTAAATAAATAACGTAAAAATAAATTGTTATATAAGCCATAAGATGATGATTTGAATTATAACAGTCGAACCGCCAAAACTTGACTATAGATTACAATAACTACGTTATTTTTTATTTTTTTATATACCCAAATCATTTATAAATAATAAGTTAACAGAAGAAACAAAAAATCATAATAAACTAACATATCTATATAATATGAAGATATGATTTAGATATGTGTCTTTAAATTCTGATTATATTTAACATGGCAGCCAGTAGTTATTGCTGGTTATGTTTGATATACTTATCTAAATATCTTTTTAGATATTACGATAGACGATATGAAAAATTTTATTGCTTACTGCTGAAAATTCTAGTAGACCACTTGAAAATTATTTCGTAGAAAGTTGACTAAAGTTATTTTTTGTCATAAAATTTTATATATTTATTTATTTTTATTTTAAATCCCGTACAATAAGCACACAATGTATAAAAAAACGACAGGCACAAAAGGCGGAAGGGAAATGTAAGGAGCAAATGTGTCGGCGTGCAAAAAATATATTACATACTTTAAATAAAATTAAATTCTATTGCGCTTTCAAAATTCTTGAGTTATAATAAATCTGTAGAGAAGTCGTTAACGTAAATAACTAAAAAAAAATTAGCCAGGATGTGAAAGGATAACTAACAGAATTCATTTCCAGCATTTTTGGAATTTTTGTCTGTTTGTCTGTTTATATAAAAACGTAAAAAGTACACAACAAATATAAGCAACTTTTATACAAAAAAAATGCTAGTAACTCAAAGTAGATTTTAGTTTTTATTTCATTGTAATCGCTATCAAAAGTTATAAGTATTTACCGTTTTCAAGAAGTTAATATTTGAGAAAGAATGACTGTTAGGCGGTACGAATTTCGCCGGGTCAGTAATAAATAATATTCCAAAAGATGCAATCTTTTGGAATATTAAATGTTAGGTATGATGAGGTGAGGTACGAGTATATCTCTATACAAGTTGAGATGCGCGTGCGAATAATTATGGTTTTTTTTTATTTTGATATATGTTCCACTACGTTAAAAATTTTAAAAACTTGTAACATAGATAGCTAACTAATATTTGCATAATATATATAATTTTGGTAGGTGTTAATTCACGGAGTATTAAAAGCGCCCTCAAAAAATAAACTTCTAATTTTTTTAAACTTAGAATTCCTCAAAGAATAAAAATATAGCCTTATAGATAGCCACTTTAAGTTTAAATTACATCAAGATATCTTCAATTGATACCAAGAAAATAAACTTTAACGCTAAAGGTTGTTACTCTCACTCTCTCATAACTCCCTTACTGTAAAACTGTAAAAAACAATATAATCATATTAAAAATAATTCATTAGGCGCCAGTGCAGTTTTCCCATTATTATCGGGCTAGACTCTTTGTTAATATAGCTTCTATTTTAGATGTATCTTCAAAAAACGACTAGACATTATGTACTTTCATATTGTAGTACTATCAGGCTTTGACAAAGTAGCATCAATCACTAAGTTTTCTCAGATCATATGGAATTTATTTATTCTATAGATTACCTTATTAATAACTGTGCTTGCTTATATTTAAAACTTCTCCAAAAATCGCGTTTACATAATATTTGAATATCCGTACGTAAACGTTTTGATTGATTGATAAAAAAGGAAATCAAGTTTATAAAATGTTATTACGTATTTTTACAGATAACTGTGCTGTGGAATTGATACGAGGTTTTAAGTACCGTCCCTTAGCAAACAAATGGGTTTGGACCAACCACAAACTATTCATGCACGCCACGCAAGCCGTTAAACTTAAGTAAATCATAGATATATAAAATGTTTAATAATTAAATGAAAATATCAAATGTTATATATAATGTGTGTATTGTGTGTGTATTGTGAATAAATCTTTAATTGTATGTATTTCTTTTTACTTGACCTATACAACTACAATTTATGTAACACGATCGACGGATCAACGGTTGTCTATGGTGTTGTCTGAGGATCTCAGTACCTATCCATTTCACCCCCATGTATGTTAGCCGTCTTTCGGCAGATATTTGACAATTTGTGATTTTTTGAAAAAAATCGGATTCTTGAAGAAAATTATTTTAAAAACAAATCTACTTTGCCCTTTTTCAATGGATAGCAAACAAGTGTATGAGTAAGCAATTTATTAATAATTTCTACGATATAAAATAAAAACCCCGAATTAGAAGAATTTAAAGAATACACAGGAATTAAATAATTAGATTAGATATTTTAATTTAAGACATTTTTTAAATATCGACGACCATTTTTGATACACATTGAACTCGTTTTTTCGTATGCTTGATAATTTTATTGAATTGATTTTTTGTTTGTAGTGAAAAATTGTATGACATGGTAAATTCTTCCAATCAAATCAAAAATAATCACAAGTCCAAATTTGTCTTTTATGCCCAACGTTAACAGTTGACCAATAATTCTTGTTGTGAATAATATTAATACCCAGTATAGAACATTTTGATTCGTCTTTCAAAATTATGCTTTTGCAACACACACCTACTACCGTAATATACAGCCTCTTCTCTCACCGTAATATACAACTCTTCCAAAGGGATCACTTTTTTCTTGATCTTGAACGGTGTTATGGTAAGGGTGCTGTCGGTCATTTCTAGATACTGACCATACCTTCCACTGAGACACTAAGTTTCAATGCAATCTCTCTGATACTGGTGGTCAGATGGCGTTGAAATAAATTCGAGAAGACAAATATCGTCTACTCCAGCTTAAGAATATGTACACCACGTTCTCGACTATAGAGTGATCAATGATATACACATATTTTCCTGTAAATATTAGAAGAACTTGAGTATTGGGAAGCCGTCGCTTCTGAAAACGCTCTTCATATATTCTTCGCGCTAATCTTACATTTCCAGCAGCTCTACCATTACATTAATACAATATCTGCACAGTAAATGCTATCATTTTACAATGCCAAGAACAATAAAGGAAATCTCAAGGCTAAAATCACAAGCAATTATAATCACAAAAAATATAATAGAAACAAAAGAATAGCGTAAGGAAAAAGAATCGCAATGTATGTAAAACAATCTCGATTGGAATTTTATCACGTAGTATGAAATTTTACAGGAAACATATTTAAATGGTTTACATTTTAAGAAATTGAAGAAAATTTTAAGAAATCTCCTGGCTTGTGCTTAAACGCCGCCCAAATATTTACCTATTTTATTACCAATATAATTCAAAATGTTGACCGGAATGGATAATAATAATGGTCACCAAATTATGTTACCTAAAATATTATTAAATTAATCCAATTTTTCTTATTTTTGAGTACCATAACAATATATGAACGCCTTTAAAATTTACTTCAGACTAAATAATTATTATATATTGTCATTCGTTTTTCGATTGAGCAGTACGAGTATGCTGTTGGCCTTATGGGCCTCTACAGCGTCACCGGTCTTTAAAATATATATTGTCACTAAAAATATGTTATCTATATTTTATGTTTTAATTTAGTAATTTTTGCTGAGCTAAAAAAATCTATCGGTCTTAACAATAGGTTTCCCTCTGCCTATCATGCTGTGTGCGGGATACAGCGCACTATGGACAATGGTAGAACAAGGACAGATCAAAATTCGTTCTTACTAAAGTCGTCCCTGACGCACTTTTCTTTTAATGGTATTATAGTGGAACTTTAATGCAATGAATTATTTTTTCGTAAATTATATATGGAATATATATTTTTTATTGTGAAAAATAGTAATACGTAAGAATATATACATATTTCTGGTTGTTCACTTCGATATTTTAAACATAATTTCCTTAAAAAAAGGGGAAAGAGGTATTAAAGATTTATATATTTTTCAAAAGCCTATGTATGTAGATTTTAGAACAATTATTATGTTGTAGACTTCGTGACTATATTCTTATAAAAAATAGTTATAATAAAATAGTAGTTCAGATATTTATAAAATGGTGAAAGTGTCATTAGGCGTTTTGGTGTGATTGGTCAACTTTCCGAAGTTGCACAAGAATCCCGTAATAAGAATTATAAAAAAAAGCTTACATCATGTCAGGAAGTGCTCTCGATGCTCTACACATCAGATCCGTACATTTCTAGTCGTAGAAAAACATATAGCAAAAGCGTGAAGGCACTTGATGAAGATACCCTAAGTCTTTTAAAAGTGAATGAACTTATAATTACCGACCTATACCAATACTCTCAATATTTATCAAAACTATTAGAAAAAATACAGTTATATCTGCTACATATTATCCTTAAGCAACATTCTAAGCTAACCTTTGATCCCAATGTTCTAACTAAGCGTCGAAGTTACACGGTTTGAAAACCTGATTTATAAAACATTGTTTCTTTTACGTTTGTTCTTATATTTACAACAAAAATAAAATAAAATGTTAGATATATATATATATATCCTTCCTTTCCTATCCTTTAACAAAAGAATCCTTTATGAAAAAACAGAAAACCTCTGTTAAGACAACTAAAGTGTATTGTTAAATCTCTCAATCGAGATAAAATTATATATATATATAAAATGAATTACACATCCTCTCACACTCAGGCACAATCCCATAATACACAAAGAGAGGTCACCTCACTCTAGAGGCTAATGATAAAAAAAATCTTGTGGGGATTGGCGTTGTATACTGGAATACAGTCCGGATACAGAGGAAATCTTCTAATATCTCTCATATTTTGTTAGCCTATATTTGTATTATAACAATATATATTATTTTTAAATTAATAGTTTGTAGAAACTTAATAAAGTATTATTATTATTAACATCACATGACACATCGTTATGGAATATTTAAATATTCATTAAATTCATCAAAAATGCCATCAATTATATTTTCCTGTTGATGTTGACTTTAACACTATTTGGTTTTCCCCTATATTTTGTGTTCTATTTTTTACACAATAAATAAAACACAAATTGTGTCGTTTTCTATAACATGTAAGAAATATGCCAACTGTACTATAGATGTCGAAGATGGAAAAAGGTTTTCTGCGGCCATGGATGTATGGTGGGCGGAGGATGGCCCCTTCAAAGCTTTACATTTCTTAAACACCTTACGATAATTATTTATATATATCATATATGAAACTAAAAATTTCAATGAAAAGCAACAAAATACCTTTTTTCATTGTAAAATATCAATCAGATATATTTTAGTATTACAAAAACAATGACATTACTTATTAAAATTAAATGTAGCAATATTTTATAATTATATTTCCTTTTGTTACCGGTTTATACCGGCGTACCTGTTGTCGATAATCGGTAGCAATCATTGAATAAAAACAAAGTTGAATGGCAACAATGTTTCAAGTTTATATTGATGTAATAAAATACAGTAATAATATTTATATTCATTTATTTCTTGTTTACGCTTAAATACTAAATTTTAGCAGTCCTGCTCTCTTTATGGAAACAGCATATAGGGTAAAATAATTCAAACCCAGAACTAAAGAAATTATTCAAGGTACCTCAACACTTTGTACGTAGGATATTATTATTACATATTTTTTTTCATTTTATAGGTGAAGGCAGTACTTTGACTAGACTTCTTTTTGACTTGCATTCTTCTATTGTGTAATATAGTCTCTGGTAGTTATTACCGCACAATCTCCTTCGTGTGTTATCCATACACCGTGACATTGGCGAAGTGATTGGTGCTCAACTGGCACGCTCTTAGCGCCATAATCTAAGACCGGAACGGAAATGAATAATCATGTAGTTCAAGTGGGCGAAGCCGCTGGCGGACCGCTAGTATATAATAATTGAGAAGGTTTGTTTTCAGCGTAAACATTTTCATAACTTTACAATTTAACAAAAAACTAACATTAAAGTGGATAAATTTGTTGAATATCTAAAATTCATAGTGAGCTTAACCGAGCAATTTTCTCCCACTTCAAATATTAACACTTTCTGATAAACTTGCCGCAAGTCGTTCTTTCTGGAGAGTAACTACAGACTAAAAAAAGATCATGCAATATGGAATCTCTTTCGAAATGGTAGCTCGGGAAAAATCATAGAAGAATAAAATGTTCACCTTTCTCATATCTAATATTGTTTTAGGTTTTATTAATGACCCGTTTTAAAATTTAGTAAGATATTAGACTGAAATCCCCAGCACCCTTCTCTCTATTCACTCACTCGACCTCCTTCACGTTAGTAAATACGTCAGCTGTCTCTCTGCTGTGAGTGGCTTCTTGGTCTTCTGACAACGCTGGCGGGGAATTCGCAGTTTGTTCTGATTAAGAGCATTTTTCACATGTCGAAGCTACGTATTCAGCGTCCCTAAAAGGGCTCTCCGAGGCATAAATTTACCAACAGCAGATAACTGTGTAGGATGGTGGTGAGATTCACCATTGAGATATCTACTGGTGTGTGTGGGAAAAGATAAAGGAAAATTAATAAAATATTTGCTTGTAAATATATTGTAAACTTAATATTATTATTAATAGAATTGAGAAGGTTTAATACATGGTAAGTAACCAAATAATCTCCTCCCTAGGATATACAGAGTGTTTTTGTCATCATCACTTTGAACGAAAACTCAATTTTAAGTACTCTTTAAAAGCTCAATACAATAAAAGCAAAACAGTCTTCTGTATGGATTTCTGACGCACAAACTTCATGTTGTACTTGTCCCCACAAAAAATACCAAGTGGCGTGAATTCTATACCTTCGTACCATCGTACCATCAATAAAAACTGGACCTTGAAAGACTGGACTTTGGATTTTTTTGACATTCAATGAATGTCAACTGCACAAATTTCAATCATATTCATGTAGTCCGCAGAAGTAAAGTGTTAATACGCCGTTTTAAAATAAAAACAAACTAGATCTATGTAGGCCACAAAAAAATGCGTCGAAGTCGTTATGAGTGGTTGTAATAAAGATTGCATTAATGTTACCTACTACGTAATTGATTGCATTTGATGATTAGCTCAGCTAATGTTAACATCTGGATTAACTTCTTATTGTTACATGATTGTTTTGTTGAGTTTATTTTAAAGGTTAGAATCCGGTTAGGTATTGCGCTTTTTATATTATAGCTTGGATGAAGATGTATGAAGCTTGAAGGAAACGTTGATACGAAAAGGATCACGTCGGATATATCGCCCATGTCTTACTTGATCATGAAATTTATGTTAATTAAATTAAATCTAAAATATAAATCCTGGCTAAGACCATAATTTCTCTTTAAAATAGTTCGTCGTAAAACGGATTTAAAAATATCATGAAAACTTTTTTTTAACAATCTAAGTGAGTGATCATGATAATTGATAGTTTTTTTATACATTTAACTCTTAGCTTAATTTTTGGCGATTTTATTTTATTTTTATGTATCTAATTAAAAAAGGTCAACAAATTCTCACAACAAATGCGAGGGCTATAATCGAAAATACTTGAAATTATAAATATTATAAAAATTCTTCATAAATCTCACATTATAGGCGCTAAAGGTGCTTTTGCAGTCCACAAAAACAAGCAGTACCACAAAAAATCTGCAGAAGCTGGAAAAAAATCTTCTCACTTACCATTATCCTTCAATCGAGATAAGACATCAAATGTTATCACAAAGAGCAAAACAAATTTAAAAAAATGGGGATCGTTTGATACCTATAATTATAACAATAATATTATGTGGACATCAATACTTTTCCCTGCGAAGTCATCGTGATTCAGGTCCGCTTCACCATAAAGACTCAAATGCCACTGCTAATGTAAATGAAGGCAATTTTAGGGCTTTATTAAAGTTTCGAATCGATGCAGTTGATGTAATCTTAGAACAACATTTAAAAAGTTCTTCAAATGCTACATACGTAAGTAAGAGGATATAATTGAATTTTGTAAAGAAGAGATAGAGGAAACTAATAGTAAAGAATATAAAAGAGGCTACAGCACATCTCAGCTACAGAACAACTCAGTTATTCACTTCGATATCTTAAAATAATATCATTCGAGAGGACTTTATTTTATTTTGTGATACCTACTCTGAAATTATAAGAGATTTGTGGCATAACGATGTATGTTACAGGCATTGCATTGGCATATATTGTCATAGTTTTTTTTAACTGAACCAAAACTACTACTACGTTTTTTACCAATAATTAATAAGGCTGTTAAGTTTCATTAACCACCAGTAATTGGTGGATTAGAATATATTATTTCATTTATGAACTACAGCTTACTCGTATATTTCACAGTGCAATATTCTCAATCTACTCTAATAAATTTTTATCCTGAACGCTGCTGAGCACTCTACTCTTTTTGATTGCTTTCTAACCATGCATGCAAAATTGCAAGGATAAACTATAGTACACATAGTAGGTATGGATATATACGATATATTTTAAATTTTGTCAAATATCGTGGTGCAGGGGCACGAAGTGTGACCACCTTGTGCCCCTGGCCCATGACGACCTTTCTTTTTTTCTTGTTTAGCCAAATCTGTTGATAGATATTTCAGGTACCTAAGTGAGGATGACAAAGACACTATTTAATATTTCGACGATAACAAGCTTATGAACTAGTTTCTTAATACTCGATAAATTACCTTCTGGCGTACTTCCATTACAGTTTACTATCCCTCCAATAAAGGACATTAAATAAGTACAGATTTATTGGCTGCTTGATATTATATTGGAGCATCCTTAGTCAAGCTATAAAATTCAATGGTACAACGGATTGATGGTGCCTTCTTCATCACAGGATGACGACAAATAAATTATCATCTTTCACCACGAAGTCTTAAAAAATATATACAAGATGGAAACTCCTTTTAAGGGAACAGCATATTCCTATATGAAAATATTTCAAACCCATACAAAAATATGAATGAATAAATGAATGAATAATCAAGATGCCTCAACAGCTTAGACGTTGGATTTTTCACGATGTTTATCCATACTTCTATTTTGTGGGACGCAGCTACACATAGATACCAATAACGTAAACACTTACTTCTACAAAAATACTACTAAAGGTTACATCTTTGAACTTTGCCGCCAATACCTACGACTCGATTTCGGAATGAGGCGTGTGTGGCAGTTTTCCTTTCAAAGGCATGTCTGCGTGCGTCGTTTTCGTGAAATGGTGTTTGATTTTACAAAGATAATTTTATTATTTATATTGTTACAAAAACTCACTTTTTCATTTTTGGGGATTTTTTTTTTAAATTGTATCAGGATTTAGGAGTAGGCGTAGTTAAAACTGTGGTTGCATTTAAAGTGGAGCTGACAATAACACTCTGCATATATTTATTTCAGTTTTACATTTTATTTAGTTATATGTGAAGCAATGAGACCAACCTAGTAAGTTACTCGTAAAGCACTAATACTCGTGTAAGGCGACCTATCTTTATAATCTTTGCAGTGTATATAAGTTTAAACGTAATTTAATTTTAAATAACAATAAAAATACGGGCAAAGTGTATGCGCGCGCGCGTGTTCTGTGTAGATAAGTGTGTGCGTGCTTGCATGAGCGCATGTGTTCGTGCGCGTTAGTGTGTGTGTATCTAACGATACAGCTAATCGTTTTGGGTAAATGTGTTCTGTGAGCTAACCTCAAAAAGACTCGTCGAAACTACGGGCAAAGGTCAAGTACGTCAAAAACTAATCTAGACACTTGTAACTTCCTTCCTTGTGTTTTTTCAGTGCGCCACTGCAGCGATCTCCCCGCCATTCCGCAGCGGCTGAGATGCAAGACAGGACACGTTCAGACGCGGTGTTAAAAATAAACAGCAATGTTTCTATTCATTACATGCTCGACAAATGAATGAGTTGAATGTGTTATAATAAAATAAATTTAAGCAATGGCCTCTAAATTGTTAGAAAAGTCGTACAAAATCTTCGGTTGCCAAAATCTGTAAGTGATTAATATTTTTACTTATTTATTTTTACAATATTGTTACGATTTTAGCCGTTTTTAACACATTTTCAGCTTCGGACGTCCTAAAGCTTTGTTAAGGAAACTTTGAACGCGACTTTAACAAACTTTGAAACGTTGAATTAAATTAAAAATTTGGACTTATCAAGGGCCGACGACAGCGTAATAATGTGAAAGAAAAAATAATAGTTAAAAAAAATAAAAAATGATACGTGTTTGTCAAATAATTTGAAATAAGAATAACTCGTCTATTTTTATATTTTAAATCCTTTGTTTTTATCAAATGTTGCCTGTAAGAGATTGCTTGAAGCAAGAAGGCCATTTTTTTTATTAATTTCTTTTCGGTGCTATTTGTACTTTCTTTTTTTCAATTTTGTGTGCAATAAAGTATAAACTTACTAAAACTAATGAAAAAAGCGGGGGTTATTTTATAAGTGATCTTGTCATATTATTTTTTGTTTTGTCTTTTTTTTACTATTATTTATTTATTGTACTAAAAATAATTTGTTGATAAAATAGAATCATTTAATTTATAGATATAATATTATATATATTAAATGATCTTGTGATCACATGATCACGTAATTAAATGATCTTGATGAAATCTTATTTTTTACAGAATAAAAAAAACACATATTGTGTCGTTCTCTGTAACATGTAAGGAATATACCAACTCTACTATAGATGTCGAAGATGTGAAAAGATTTTCTGCAGTCAGGGATGGATGGTGGGCGGAGGATGGGCCTTTCAAAGCCTTACATACTTTAAATTCTATCCGGTAATTAATTATTTTAAAATTAATTTAGGTATTCCAAAGTAATTTCTTTGGAATATCCAAATTAATATATTTCTTATTATATATTTGTATTTATACGCCACACAAAAACACCGAACAAGCGCGATTCGGGCACACCCACCGAGGGTACCGTACAAAAATTGGAGGGCTCGAGCTTTTTCTGAAATTCAGGCTCAACTTAGCCAGAGCTCTTTCATCTGATACCACACTCTAAGGGCGTCATCCCATGTAACGGCCTGTTTTTTATAGATTTTTAAGGATTTTTTTACCGACCAGAATAGATACAGCTTTATAAAGTTTATTGCCATTTATTAACATATTTTGACAGTTACAATATAAATTTGTAGTTAAAAATATGATGTAAAATATCAGAGCGTGCATTTCCTCCACGACTCCGGCTGATTAGCTTATCAGAAACAAAAAAGTAAGCGGCGTTTTAATCTGTGAGCCTTAATGCACAGAATGAACTATCATCAAATGAATATACTAAAAATTGGACTTATGGTAGACATTTGAAAAAAAATCGCGAATTTTGCGTTCTTTTTTGTTTTTGCTATAAAAAAATTTTTGGGAGTTTTTAATCGTCGATAGTTCATTCCACGCATTTACATATGCTGAATCGAACACTTCAAACTTCAAGTCATTCGGTCAAGCCGTTTTACAATACAATGGAGGAGAGTTTGAAAAACGTTTCAAGAAAAACACGTTTAAAGTTTCAAGTCCGCTTAACTGCAAATCTTTACTTACCCACCCTCATTTGGCGATGCCTGGTCCATTGAGTGTTCCTTTCTCTTCTTCGTATTATAGAAATTCCTTTTGAAGCCTGTAGTAACTTGTATGAACATACAAATACATATAAAAGAGTGCCAGGTATAAAGCCGACCGTACACACTAAAGAAGCAGCTGTTCGGAGTGTTGAGTTGGTAACTCAGCGCTCCGAACAGCTGCTTCTTCTTCCTAGTGTATCTTTAAAACGACTACGATTTTTAAAAAAAACACTTAACTACTGTATTCAAGATATATTAAGAAAGCAATTTATGAAAAAAAAATTTTTTCGAGTTCATCACATGGGATGATCCCCTTAATACCAAATTTTGCCCCCCTTTTAAGGATATTACATTTTAGGAATTAACCACAAATGTATAATTTTTTTATTTTTCCTGAAGAAGCACTTGTGGATGCTAGCTGCCAAATTTAATAATTCTAGGTCAACCAGAAGTACCATGTAAACTTTGATTCCATTCATAGTGTCAAAATTAGCATTTTTTGCGATTAAAACACTAGATTTCTAATGTAAAAACATTATAATTGGTTTTTTTTAAGTTCTCATAAGAAGATTCTGTAGTCTACAAAAAAACAACTTATCTATATTTTAATAAAATCGTAATTCATCGGTGTCTTCACGCTTTATCCCTAACGGGGTAGTCAGAGAGAACGGAGCGCCTAACGCTACGGTCTCTACATACCACTTTTGCCTCGTCTACAGTCATTAACCTCTTCATACATGCTCTCCGAGGAATCCCCATGCTTTTTCGTGCTTCCTCCAATATCTTTGATACTGTGTCTTCGGTGGTCTAGTGGGGTCTCCCCCTACCTCTCTTACTACTCACTTTTCCATCATAAATCTTTTTGCCATTCTATCATCAATCATTAATTCATCGTACCAAAACCAGCTTCTTCATTCTCACCGTGACTTCCTCGGTAGTACCTGTCATTCTGTGCATCTCTTTATTGCGGATCCGATCAGCTAAGCTGATTCCGCATATCCTACGAAGAGATCGCATCTCCACGCTATTCATCTTTCTTTCGTTCTTCTTTGGTAATACCCAGGTTTCGCTCCCGTATGACAACGTCGATACCAACACTGCATTGTGTATGGCCAAACGCGGAACTGTGCTGACCTTACGCTGTTATAAATACAACTAACACTTCGTTAACCCTGTTACCGGCAGCAATACGTCTTTCCACATCCATCTCGTATCTTTTATCGGTCGTAATGTCTGGGCGTTTGTCCACGCTAGTCTCAGAAACGTCTAAGTGCACAGTTGTCAGTCACTATTGTATTTTGGCAAACTTCCCTTAACATTATTTGTTTTATTTCAATGGTATCATAATTAATACGTTATATTTATTTAAACTGTTTTGTAAATTGCTGTAAAAATACTTTTATATTGAATTGGCTGAAACTCAATCAAACAATGTTTAGATCTCAGCTTCACGCTGCACGACATTGCGTGTTGAGTGGCGGAAGTGACCATGACGAAGAAATCAATATATTAATAAATAAAATTAAATATGCGAGCGAGGATTGAACCCACAACTGTGCCACGCGCGACGATGACCTCCACGATGACCTCCTTAAAATGATAATGTTATTAGAACACGTAATTCATAAAATCGGCATGTTTTTATTTAACGTTTATTTTAGAACATTCGTCACTTTTAATTAATTAATTTACTACTACATAAACAGATGTAATCATTAAATAACCGACCTTGATTTATTATCCTCAATTTTTTGTGCTAAGTGAACAAAATACAATTATAACATAATAAGATAAAAGTTACAATTATATTATATATATATATAGAATATTTAATATTTATTTTATTTGTTTTGTTTAATAAGTAGGTAGCTATATGAATAGTTATTAAAAGACATGAGAAGAAAGGATATTTTAGGTGTTTTTTTAAATTCTTATACCATTTGAAAAACTACCAACATTCCTATATTTAGTAAATTGTTTTCTCAAGTTAAAACATAACATAGTTGTACTACGGGATACCATTCACGTTTTTAAGAAACACTTAACGCTTTATTCAACAGATTATTCATCAATATTGAATTATATTATTTAACTACATAGTTTGCTCTTAATATATTATTTAGTTTATATATTTCTATTTTATTTTATATATATATATATATAATCTATAGTCTTTATATGTATATATTTATTATACTGAGTAGTTTTTTAGCTTCTATAATCGACATGTTAATCGACCGCTTTTATTTTTTTATATCTTTCATGCATAGAATCGACTTTTCTATTCTTTTATTACATATAGAGAAGAGATAAGATGCCTGGTTAGAGCGTTTAGATTCGTAATGTTACCTATGTACATCGATAGGTAGGTACCGGCCAAATTCCAATTGATTTTTTTAGCTTCACGCTACCGCACATGGCAGGGTGGGCAGAGGTAAAACTGGGAATCAGGCTGTAACTCAAGAATCCAACGAAATGTGGGAACGGAAGTGTTATAATGGTCATGGAATATCTTAACACTAGGTAACTGTTACATTACAGAATCCCGTTTATTGTAGACGGTTTAGTCACAAAATCTTTACAAGAAAACATTTCTACTGTTCTAAAAGGAAAAAAGATTCTAGACGTCGGTTGCGGAGGTGGAATACTTACTGAGGTAATAATAAATTTTAAAAGATACCATATAGATAAAGCTAAAGAACAAATATTATTTAACATTTACCCTATTCATCAATATGTTTATAAATTCAAAAATTTCTGGAACCATTTCGACCAAACTTGTATTATAACGTATACCATTTTCAAATATAAAACACACTAACGCAATGGGATATTTAAAGTTAAGCTATATTTTTAGGCGTTAGCTAAACTAGGAGCTGAGGTAACTGGAGTTGATGCAAGTGAAGAGTTAATTAGCGTTGCTAAATATCATTCTTCTAGAAACAAAGACTTGCAAAATAACATACCCTCTTATTACTGTACAACGATAGAGGTGAGTTAGCTCTTATATTAAGTCGATTATGCAAAAATGGTTGAAAAAAAGGTTTTTCTACAATTTCCTATACTTACAGACATCTCGTTAGGCATAAGGAATGTTGTGTTATGACGACTGTTTACAGTTTTACTACATCCACTGTAATAACACTTTAGATGAAATGACAAAAAACCGAAGTCACAACATTTATCTTAGCCAACCGGGAAAATATTTTCATTATAAAATTTCCTTAACCGATCGGCTCGGATTTATCCACAACACTGGTCGTCGAAAGGCTGATGTGATAATAATGATGATGAAAGATACACACACACAACCTGTGAGATTAGTAGAAATGGCCAAACACACACAGTAAACTCAAAATCTTATTAAGTACTTATTAAGTTACTCATATTCTTTGTTAATATAATTACAGGAGCATGCTATTACCAACAACGAAAAATATGATGCTATTGTTGCTTCGGAAATAATAGAGCATGTTAATGAACAAGAACTATTTGTCCAATCGTGTGTTCGTACTGTTAAGCCAAATGGGAAATTGTTTTTCACAACACCAAGCAAAACAAGGATTGCACAATTTACTATTATATTCTTATACGAAAATATTCTTCGGGTGATACCAAAAGATACTCACCAATATGATAAGTTTATATCACTAAAGGAACTCCGAAATATGCTAGAGCATAGTAAGTAGTAGTCTATCAAAAAACTTAGCTTCTTAACACAAATTAATTATTCTAACCTTTATATTTAAATGTTGAATAAGCAAATAGTAGTATAATATATCCACCTTTCAATATTGAAAGTATTCGGAGGCCACGACAGAGTGAACATCAGATAGGTAGTCTTATTCACTCTGCTGTGGTGGCCATTTCGTATGAAACGACGTTTCTGTATCGTTTAATTTGTATTATGTGATTAAAATGGCGATATATCTAAGATTTTTTTATGGAAGTTGTATATAAAATTTATATTGTTAGAATTTATTGTACAAAAATCGTTATGATAACAAAAACATATACATAGTTTCTTACTGTCTCTTCTATAACAATTAAGCTGTAACTATTAAGTTCAGGCCAGTTGTGGTTTTTTTTATGGAAAAAGACATGGCAAACGAGCGTACGGGTCACCTGATGTTAAGTGATCACCGCCGCCCACTACACCGCGTAACACCAGAGGAGTTACTGGTGCGTTGCCAGCTTTTGAGGTGGTTGGGCGCCGGAGCCCAGCATTACCTAATGCGAAACACAGTGGCACAAAGCCACTACTTCACGCCGGTTTTAAATGCTGGGGGTGGTAATGATCCGGTCGAGTCTGCCCATGCGTGTTGCCATTGCTGGCGACGTGACTCTACCACTCGTACTTTAGTCGCCTCTTACGACACCACCAGTACCAGGGTGATCCTATCCTAAGCCGTTTGATGTTTTCATTTCCCCGCTTTGTCATATTGACCGTTCGACATGACAGTGCGAGGCGTTGACTTCCGCCACTCAATACACAATGCCTCCAGAATTCGGCGGAAAGTGGAAAATAGAAGAGTTTTAATGGGAATTAATTGTCTTAACACTAAATTCCCACCTACACTGCTATATACGTGAAACAGCGTGAAGCTAAGACAAAATATTAAAGCTGTAATTATTTTTATTGCTTTCACATCATTATTTTATATATACTTTATTGTACACCACAAAGTTAAAACTTATATCTAGAAATGCACATAACATAGTGAAGTACAAAAGGCGGTTTTATCGCTTACTAACGATTTTTTCCAGACAACCTTGAGGTTAGGGGATTTAAAATTGAAAATATATAGTGGGTGGTGCAAATAAGCATTCATACATAAGTTAAAGTTTATGTATTAGGATATAATAATAATATTATATCCTAATACATAAACTTAGTACACAAATATTTATAAAAAAAAGTACAATATATAAAGTTATATAATATACTAATACATGATTCTAAACATATATAATATACGAGTATATTGATGTCATATAATAACGAATATATTAAGTAAAAGGAATAAGTAAACGTCTTCATAAAGAACAGGTCTCAAAATAGTATTATTTAACAGATTTTTTAAATATTCGTAAAGATTTAGAACGTCTAATAGGAAGTGGCAAGTCGTTCCACAGATTTATCGCTCGTACCACGAACGAGTTCTAATAAAACTTACTTGTGTAAGCAGGTAATCTTAAAGTGAGATTCTCAGAGGATCTCAACCTACTTGCAAGCGCACCTAAAAATCCAAACATTTCCCTTAAATAAGGTGGAGACTTATGGCTAAATAGCACACAGTACAGAATTGAAAGTATAGGTAGATTCCGGCGACAACGGATAGGGAGCCACTTGAGCTTCAAACAAAATTCGGATACATCATTGTTTAGCTCCAAGTTGTATCCCGCACATAGCAGGGTAGGCAGTGAGAACCTAGTGTGAAAACATTCCGTTCCCCACTTTCCGCTGAATTCTGGAGGCATTGCGTGTTGCGTGGCAGAACTTTACGCCGCTCTTTGCCTCGACACCAGAGCGAAGAAATGAAAATATAAATGTAATTAAGTATTTCTTTTCCTCAAGTGGGGATCAGACCCACAACTGTCGCGTTACAGTCACACCATTGTGCTGCTGCGCCACGGCGGCCTTGAACGGTGCTTTCACAACAGTGAGACGGATTTTTATTTGCTCCTGTTAAAAACAAGCATCGCTCTTGGAGTGCGTCGTATGATACGACGAGCGATGGACACACACGTATTTTTAACAAAGCGCTGTTGGTGTCCAATATACAACTGAATGTCCATGTTCCAATGTCTTCAAAATTTGCGTTACGTAATACTTGAAAGTCCCGACTTTACTTACGTCACTATTATTTTATTTTGATTGATTGATGAAGAAGTAAGACGAGCTTAATCATTTTTATTTTATTTTTTACAGATAATTGTGCTGTGAATGTAGAACGAGGTTTTAAATACCGTCCCTTCGCAAACAAATATTATTGGACTAACCATAAACTATTCATGTCTGCCATGGAAGCCGTAAAACTTGCCTAAGTAGATGATAATATTCTATGAATAATAAAAATATTAAATGTTGAAGACTATATTAAACGTGTAGGGATTCAGGTTATAAAATTTGGTATTTCAACTATATGTGGTGGCGAATAAATCTTTATTTGTATTATTTTTTACCTGACTTTTATAACTAAATTTACCAATATATATTTTTATTTATTGTTCTATTCTATATGATGGAAGCGTTAGCGCTCCTTTAACGGGAACAGCTTAGCAGCATAGGATAGCAATATTTCAAACCCATACCTAAAGAAATTAATCAACATAATACCTCAACACTTAGACGTAGGATTTTTTTCATTTCACGATGTTCATCCGTACCTGTATTTCGTGTGACGCAGTTACGCATAGATACTAACAACGTAAACACTTACTACTACAAAAATACTACTAGAGGTTAAGCAACTTTGAACTTTATTACCGGTGCCTCGATATCCGAATGAGGCGTGTGCGGCGGTGTTTTTTTTTTTTTCGAATTTGACATTAATGCTGTTAGCCTTATTGGCTTCTACAGCGACACCGGTTGGGTAGGGAAGAGGGTACTCTTTCCCTGAGGAATAATCAAGCACTGGATGGCTGCCTGTGTAAATAAAATCAAAAGCTATAGGGGCGCCCCCTAGCGCGGCTCGAACCTCGGCCTAAAGCCTTCGATCGGACTGGGGTGGAATTTCCCTACTCTAAGCAAACCAGCCAAGCGACATGAGGAGCTAGCGGTCCCTAACCGTTGCGCCCGCCGCGCCGAGACGCGGCCGGGCCGTCGGGTAAGCTGGGCTTCGCTGTCGTTTCCGACGACGGCGGTGTGAGTGTCTTATGTGTGTAATGTGGTTCCTACCTACATAGGGGGCGTTCGCGACGGTAATTGCGTCATCCGGATCTAATAGGACGCTACGCGGGCGGTGTCCCTTTGGTAGGCTTATATATTGTAGGTCAGAGGCTCCCAACCTTTTCATGATCACGGACTACTTTTACATCAATATTGCTAGCAGGGACCACTATGTAGTATAATAAACATAAACTGTCATAATCAAATACAAATTTTAATGCCGGCCTACTAAAATTAAATTTGTTCACGGACCATTTTTAGGCCTATGGCCTATTTAGAGACCACTGGTGTTCCGCGGACCACTGGTTGGGAGCCACTGTTGTAGGTCAACAGAAACTTTGTTTATTAAAGTTGCAAATATATATAAGTTGGCACTCATTTCATTCCTTCGTTTGTATTGTAATTTCTCACTTTTAGTTAAATTTTATAATAATAGGTCCAGAAGAAGTACCCTAAAGGGTTTTCGCGCAGTGAATTTCATACAAAATTCAGTAAAAGTCATAATCCCGTAAAATATTTATAATTGCGTTGACTTTTCATTTTTTCTGAACTCTAAGAGACCATAAATCTGGTTATTTGATATTAATTTCAGCTTTACATATCTAATACTCGATCTTGAGATAAACAGTCTTGGCCGACGTAAAAATAGATAAACAACAAAATGATCTTATAGAGGTCAAGTTCTTTTATTAATTTAACTCTAAAAAAATTACAACGTGTAAGCCGCGAAATTAAAAATGATGATAACATTAATTATTTTAGTAAAATTAATAATGTTTATGCTAGATATTTTCATTTTAACTATGTTTTCTTTATAAAACTAAAAATAGTTGTATAATTTTTAATGAGTTATTATATTTTACTGTTTACTACTAGTTCCATATGCTGTTTTTTACTTTCTCGAGGCTGGCAGCACTGGTCAGATGTCATATTGAAGATGAAGTTGACATTTCAGATTTCAGAAGAAACAAATTGTACAATCAATGCTTACTTCTAATTCCAAATAATAATATATAATTATATAAAAATTCTGAAAATCTCTTTCTCTCTATCTCTCTCTCTCTTTTCTCAAAAATCTGTATTTTAAAAGTTCTATATGAAAATGCACGTCTTCTTAAAATTGTATAAATTTACATTTATTTAACTAGCTAGCACAGCTGTTATATATAATTATATAAAATACAGTTATAAGTAAAGAATTATTGTTTGAACTTCTATTCCAACAATTTTAACATGAATTCATCAGTATTTAGGAGTATGAGAATAACTTATCCTGCCATTGTGTAAGTCTTGAGCATCTGCTAATTATTTGTTTTTCTGAAGTATTGTAACTATACTATAAAACCCTATTTATTATAGCAAACCATACATAAATAAAATATTATGCAAACAAATAACATCTTCAGCCATAGTAAATAACAAAACAGCTCCAAGAACAACTGTAGATACAACTCATGTGGAAAAACATTCACAATTAGTAAAACAATGGTGGGATCCAAATGGTCCTATGATAGCTCTGCACAGCTATAATTTAGTAAGGTCAGACATATATAAATATATTTTTAAATTTTAGCTTCATTTTGTATACAATATATATTGGAATAGGCAGACATAATCTATAGACATAATAAGACAAATGTACACCTAATTTTTGAGATGTTGTGCATAACAGAATTTAATGAGATATTTTATCTTGTTACCAAAACATAAAATATAAATAATTCATTTCCCAGAACATGAATCAAACCGTCAACCTTGGTGTTTACAGTCTGATGCTATGCTGCTGAGCCACAATGGCCTCTCTACAGGTTTTTACTGGCATGAAGCCAGTAAAACTACACACAGCAGGGAAGGCCAAGAGATCCTAGTGTTAAGACACTGTTCCCCATTTTCTGCCCGATTTCAGAGGCATTATATGTTGAGTGGCAGAATGCAATGACTTTCCTCGGCAATAGAGTGAGAAATGAAATTATTAAAGATTTCATTTCCTCAAGTGAGGATGTAACCCACAACGATTCATGTTTACAGTCACACTAGTGCCCCTGTGCCACAACTGGCCTTTACTGACCTCTGACAACTAAATTGTAATTGAAAAAACATTATTCACTTTATGAATAACTTTTTGTTTTACATGCTGTCAGAGTGCCTTTTATAAGAGATGGAATAGTTCCTCCTTCATTAGAAAGAAGAAGCATATTACCTTTATCAAATAAAACAATTTTAGATGTTGGATGCGGAGGTGGAATTCTATCAGAGGTATTGTATATTAATAATATTTTATAACATATAAAGAATATAGTGTTAAGGCACCAAATACAAATAAACATATTTCCCAGTGACTGGGCATTTTCATACCAGATATTGTGTGTTAAATGGCAAATTTTAGCCCCATGCTTTGTCCTTTTATAGGTGCAAGGAAATAAAGATATTAATTTTTTTTCCCTTAAGTGAAAATAGAATCAACAACACGTTTATAGTCATATACTTGTGCCACTGATCTATAACAGCCTCAATGTATCTCTATCATGTTATTTTCTAAAGAAAATATATTTAGCTTTATGTCTGTAACCTGCCTTTAGCAGATTGGGTAAATAGAAACTAGTGCTAAGGCACTTTTCTCCACTACATTTTTCAAATGTGTGTTGTGTATTGACTATTGAGTAGCAGAACTTAATGCTGAATTTTATCCACCACAACATAGCAATGAAAAGAAATCAAACAATTTTTCTCGAAGGGGAAATCAAACCCACAACCAACATGCTTACATTTATATGCCTGCTTACTGCACCAAGACAGCTCCATTATATAATACTAACTTTTAATTTTTTGTACATTTTTAAAGTGTTATTCTACACTTAGGCAAGAAAAATACTTATTTAGAAAACATATAAAAAAATTTATGTAGGGAAATCTCTCCAAGAGTTTCAAATCCCACTAAGTTTAGTAAATAAATATTTTAATATTGCTGAAACATTGAAACTATAAATATCCTTTTCACTTTAATTGTTTAAGGCCTTAGCAAGAGTGGGCGCAAATGTGACAGGAATAGATGCAAGTAAAGAGCTGGTGGAATTGGCAACTGATCACAGTCAAATAGATCCAAAAATAAGCAATAATAAACCTGCATACAAGTGTGAAACTATTGAGGTAGGTCAGCTTTATTTACCATCATCAATATATATATATATATATATATATATATATATATATATATATATATATCTCTTTCCTAGTAGTATAGTTTGTTTTTATTTCGTTTGTAATCAATTGTATAATAGTAATCAATTATTATTTATTTTTTAAATGTTAATGCTGATTGTTTAGGATAGTGTTGGTTATTTTTTATCCTTCGGGGTGAAAGCATTCTCAAAACCTTTCCAAAAGCAAAAAATATTAAATTAAAATCTCAAGGTAACAAATAACCCTGTTAAAATAATAATAAATATGCGCGATCGCATATTCTATTCAGAATGACGTCTAGAAAAACGTTTTATAAGGCTAATTATAGCACAAAAAGTTGCAATTGTTGTTAACGAAATAAAATGAAAATAAAAAGGCATTCACTTCCAAATTCAAATTCCGAAACTAATAATATTTATGATTTTACTTATACAATATATAATATAACAATATTTAAGAATTTTAAAAAAATCCTGAAAGAGGAGTAAATTTCCGATATAAAAGTCTTACTCTATCTCTATTTATCACTCTGAAAATGATCCCCGCGCGGTTTGTTACGGCATGAGCCCGCCGTCGCACAAGCCGGCATATGATATGCCGTATATGACTTAAAAGATATTTTTGTAATTTCAAATATTCATTTAAAAATTTGAATATATTATGTTACACATACATTTTTTTCAGCTTCACGCTGTATCCCGCTCTTAGCAAGGTATGCAGAGTTTACCTAGTGTTAAGACACTCCGTTCCTCATTTTTCGCCGAATTCTGGAGGCATTGAGTGGCGGAACTCCTATCGCGCCTTGACATCGGGGAATCGAACCCACAACCTGTTACGTTTACAGTCACTCGCTTGTGCCTCTGCGCCATGACTGGCCGGCAAGGCTGGACTTTTTTATATTAATATTTAGGGCCTTTTCTGTAAATTTCAGGACCACGCAAAGGAATATACAAATCACTACGATGCAGTTGTTGCTTCGGAAATATTAGAACATGTAGCGGATAAAGAACTATTTATTAAATCTTGTGTACAAACTCTGAAACCTGGTGGCAAAATATTCATAACTACCCCCAACAAATCTAGGCTTACCCAGTTCTTGGGTATATGTGTCGCTGAATATATAGTAAAGTCTATCCCGAAAGGAACCCATGAGTATGAGAAGTTCTCTACGCCTAATGAAGTCACGTTTCTTTTGGAAAGAAGTAAGATTTTCTGTTTTTTTTTAAATTGTTATAGGGATTACGATTGTATTTTTCTAATATTTAATGACACATTTATTTTCATTTATGATTTCTCTTTAGCTTAACACGAAGAATAAATGAGAAACAGTGTGTCTTAACTCTATTAGGATCTCTTATCCTAATGTTAAGATACTCCGTTCTCCAATTTTCGCCGAAATCTCGAGGCATTGCATGAGCAATTGCGACTTGAGATACAGAACTCAACGCCGCGGTTGGCCTTGTTATTAGAGCGAAACGCGAAAATATTAAATATTTCATTTGTCCGAGCGACAACCATCGCTTTTACTGTCACACACTTGTGAATCTGTGCCTAAAATTAAAATTCTATAACTACAATATTTTTTTACAGATAATTGTCACGTGCAAATAATTTACGGTCTAATGTATTATCCTATCATTAATAAGTGGGCATGGGTCAGTTCACCCATGCTGGTATTTGCAATACAAGCCGTCAAACTTGAAAATGAACAATTATAATTGCTATTAATATGATTATATAGTTAGTTCATAAATATATGTTTATCTACATGTGTTTTGTTTAAATTATTTTATTTTCATTGTACAGTAGAGTCGTGGCTGCCCTGAAGTTAGCTTTAGACGGTTATGTAGATTTGAATTTATGGCTTAAGATCCCAGTGCTTAAATCTGCAGGTATCTGTGTTTTAAATGAAATAAACCGATTTAAGCACTGAGATCTTGACCTATTAAGATTGTTCTTCCTTTTGAATACTTTCTTTTCGAATACACAAGAGTTCAAAAATACCTCCAGATCACTTCGTCCAGATTCGTACATTGTACGGTATACCGTAGCGTACCGTAATACTAGAATGTTAAATCTTGACCAACTGAGTCTCCATGGGAACATTAAGGTTAATAAGGGTTACAATGTTTGACAAAAAAATTTGATATCAGATCAATCTCCTGACACTAAAAAAAGAAATTTTAAAACCACTACTGAAAAATTAAATGTCATTCAATCATTCATAGAAAAGTAGGTTTCAAGTTAAATTTTTATCTTTAAGCATATTATATAATTATGATATGATATATGTATATATGATATTATAATATTCAAACTTCAGTTTACCGTCGATCTACGGTAAAAATTATGCATATAAAAAATATTTTAACATTGGATGACTACTTTTAAATTTCTGAAGTGACAAGTCTTGTCTTCTGTCAGATTTACAAAATTAACTGTAAATGGCGTAATTGTTGATTAAAATTAATACACCAAGAATAATAAATTGACATAATAGTCCAATGTCTTTAATAAAGCTTTTGAAAATCCCCAGTAAGTTGTTCAAAAAAGATGTTATCACGTTTCTGAAAATACGCCGCTATGACTTTGGCGGTAAGTTTTATGTTGTGCTTAAACTATGAATAACAATATTCAATTTAATACAAAATATGGTATATTCCAAAGATATCACGGTGCAGTACATAAGTATTTTTGCAAATTACTATTGATTAATATATTTATATACCTGAATACAAATGAGGTATTTGAATAATCTTATAATTTTTAGTTTTTTATGATAAGCTTCACTACATAGCAATAAAACCATCTGCCACAATATCACAACTGAGACAGAAAGTGTGGCATTTGCTTGATCTTCCTGATTATTGTGAAGAAATTATAATATTGAAAACCGAGGACGGTAAAGAATTGCCTTTAACGTTCTTGTGCAAGGGCAATGATCCACAGCATCCATATTACTTAGAAGTGTATCTTCCTGGGAAAGAAATTTGTTAGTTTGTTCTTTTTTCATAAGGTAGCTTCACTACTAAAGTAAAGTATGAGAGTAGTAAAATATTTTTCGTCTTTACTGTCAAAAAATAATCTCATGGTAAAAATTCTGAATTTAATTCACTTTTAGCCTTAGGCCGTACTTCAGTTAAACGCTGACGGTTTTTTCCAGCAACTAATTTTAAAACCGCTAATTTTAGCAGAATGGCTTGTGGGAAAAATTTCGCTAAAATTTCTGCCCCATTATCGAGGCTTAGGCTCTTTAGTGACGGAATTCAACGCCGCTATTTGCCTTGTTGCCAACGCAAGAATACAATTTTAAATATTTATATTCGAACTCACAACCTGTCGCATCGCATGCTTGTGCCCCTGCAACACGAGTAGCCTTTTTATCGTTGGCTAGTAAGTGAATGGACCCAATATTAGCGAAATTTTTGATGACGTTTTCTTTTCTGCTTTTTAATAAAAGGTGTCAAAAGAAACTTTATATTTAAAAATATCATTATAAAAAACTAAGTAGTTTATTAGTAAAATGTTTATTTATTTCAAAAATACAGACGTTGGAAATTTTTTTTTTAAATAATGTCATCCAAATGTTCACGGCACTCATTCAACCTAACGCTAAAATTTCTTATGACGGCTTGGCAAGTACGCTCAGTGATGCCCTTGGAATGGAAGCCCATTTCGTGGCGAAAATTTTGTTTTAATTGCGCCAGAGAAGATGGTTTGTTGACGTACACTTTAGATTTAAGGAAACCTCACAGGAAAAAATCCATTGGAGTGAAATCAGGACTGCGTGGAGGCCAATTTATGTCCCCTCTTCTGGAGATTAATTTTCCTGGAAAAATCTCACGAACTCGTGGTAGACACATTAGACGTGTGTGACGTCGCTCCATCCTGCTGGAACCATGTCCTTTGACTATAGCCAGGAGAATTCTGCAGTGTAGGCAACAAAAGATTCACTTTCAAAGCACTTGCACGCTTCCGAATTGAGAGGTCAGGATCAACACAAACACACTGATTGACTCGTTCTACGATTTCTTCTGTCCTCGATAACCTTGGCCGTCCAGATTTTAGTTTATCTAAAGTTGAGCCAGTCTCTTCAAACTTCTTTACCCAATTCCGAATGAGAGGTATGCTTGGCGCATTATTTAAGTGACGAAAGAAACGAACGAAAATCACGAATGTTGCATAAATTTCGTCGCGCTATAGTCGCAGAATTACCATTTTTGTAAATTTACTAAACTATTACTAACTACTAAATTCCCAAGAACCAGGCTGTCGACATGACATACCCCCCCGCGCGCCCGTCTAATGTATTGCGTTCACGCAGCAAGCTGATCAAATATAGAATTTCTTTTGAGACACCTTGTATAAGAGCGACAATGCATATATACCCCTTAAACTCCATTTTCAAACTGGCATAATCGTTGTAACTAGGATATTGTTAAACCAATTTCACGATTCTTAACCGATTGTAGTCTAAGACGGTTTTGCCGTTTACCACTTGCGAGAAAAAACCAAAGTGCGGCCTAAGCCTTCAATATACTTTCTGTATGGTTTGCTAAAGAATGATCAGTGTTTACAACAATATATCTATGTAGATACACTCCAATAATAAAATCAAGGTTAAATAACTAATTATTTTTTTTATATTGCAATCTATTAAAGCATCTTCGCCACTGCTTAATAATATGATAACAATGGATAAAACTACAATAATTAAAGAAGAAAGTTTACCTTCTTCAATCGACAATGCGTTTGAAGATAAAATTAACCGTGAATACAATGGAAAAAGCATAGATAGTGAACATTGTAAGGATAATCTATATGTATATATATATAAGTATAATACAAATATATAAGTATCTTTATATAAGTATAACATAATATAAATGTAGAAAGGATTAAAATATATAATAAATTAATAATAACAAAAGTATTGTTGTAACTTCCATAAGCAGGGAGGCAGAGGGAAGCTAGTGTTGACACACTCTGATCTTCACTATCCGCTCAATTTATGGGACATTGTCAGATCGAAAAATCAAGGACTGAAAATAATTAATTCCTCGAGTGGGAACCGAACCCACTATATTAGCGTTTATAGTGACGATATTATACCGGTACCTACCGACGGCCTCATTATTGACTATTTTAAAAAGTACTCATAATATCATTTACTATTTTTTTATAACAGTAACATATACTGCAATGACAAATAACCAAACGATTCTCAACACTATTCCTTCGAATCTAAATGAAAATGTGAACACTGATTATAGAAAATCCGAAATGTCGAGCAAAACATCGACCACATCCATTTTCTTCAAAATCCACGGAAGAAAGAGCAGAGATAATTTTGCAAATATTCTGCTCAAAATACAAAGTGACTTAGTGACACTAAGTAATAAATTATCAGACTTGGAAAATAAGATTCATGTTTGATAAAAATTAAAAAATTAAACAAATAGCAAAAAATATATCTTTTATTCCCAATTTACAATAAATACTGCCCTGTATATTTATAATTGATAAAATAAAACTTATTATAAAAAACTTTATACAATGTACAAAATTAACTACATTATTATAATTTATATTTATACATTGCTTAGAATAGAACTGAAACTATTTTGAGGTAAAATTAGAAACGAGGTGACTAGTAAACCTGTTTTGCATTATTTTGTTTGAGGTTGCCACATGCCGGTACATTAATATCAGTATAATTTTATTTCTATTCCTCATCAAATTTTTGTTTCAAAAACATATATAAAATATTCAATAATATTTTTGTAATAAATTTCCTTTTATTTTATAACAATGATTATCAGCTATTAAAAATAAAAATTGTAATAATTGAAAGAAGTACATAGTATTATATTATAAAATTTAGACTTTTAGTCTGTGCATTTATATATAGATTTTTTATAATGTTCGAAACTAAATATTTAATAAGAGTGAATATGGCAACCCCATTTGTTTAATATAAATATTATTTAATATAGACTACAATATCTAAAGCATCATAAGCTCAATAAATATTTTTGGTTTCTACATAAAAAAGACTAATTAGATATAGCGACTCTACCTATATAGATTTAACTGGTTCCTTAGTGATAGATATATACCATAAAAGTACAGCACAAATAAAGACCATATATACTTTGTGTTCAGCAATTGCCTTCTTATTGACGATTGTGCTTTCTGAAACATAGAAATTAAACTTTTATTATAATGTTTTATAAAGTTTCATGTCTGTATCTAGCATCTAGCAGGGTATGTAGATGCATCTTAGTATTAAGACAATGCTCCGCACTGTCCGCCTGGACACCAAAGCGAGGAAATAAAAATAATAAATTTCCTCGAGTGGCAATCGAACTCACAACAACTCGTCGTGTTTACAATCAAACGCTTGTGCTCCTGCACATGACTGGCTTTGGTTTTTAAAGAAATGCCTTTAACCTAATTTAATTACATTTTTTAAAAAAACAATGTTTATATTATAATTTAAAGGTTAAAGCAAATATTTTAATGCTCTCCAGTATACATCAATGATTTTAACATTAATAAGTACCTGAACGATACGTTTTTATTACAAATAAAAATAAAGTAAACGTGACATCACGACGAAACCGCACCCGGAAACTTATAAAGCTAGACGTGAGTATAATAAATATTGCTAGTAATATATGCGCAACATGTGTATACTACGAAATGTGACTTTTAATACGTTCAAAGTATCGTATCATTTTTCTAGCGCATAAGAGTTACTTAGGTAACGTTTATAAGTTTATATACTTATACCTCTCTATGCCCTTGAAGTCATAAAATTAGAGTATATTTTTAATATTATTTACTGAAGACAAACTTAATTTTTATTTTATTTGTAAGTATTGCTTTCCTTTTCCCTCAATAGACCCGTAAAAGTTGACTAGTACATTCTATATTTCTTTTTCCTTAAAGAAACTCTTAGAATGTCATTCAAAAATATTACACGACAAAATTTCCCCGAGTGGGGATCGAACCCACAACCAGTCGCGTTTACAGTCATACTGTGCCCCTACGCCACGACTGGCCTCAACTACATATAACACCCTATAGTACAATACTATTTTCTCTCTGATTATTCTGCTAAGGATACAGCGTCAAGCTAACCTATACTACATACGAGTACATAGACTGAATGACCTTTTACTGATAAATAGTCGTCGCCTGCAACTTTGTTTGCGCGGATTTTAAGATATTAAATGGAAAATTCTATTATTAAAGAATTGTATGGTAAAACTTTTATAAAAATATGTTTTCAAAAACATTTTAAATTATTAAAAAAATATATAGGTACTACCTTGACTTCCAATTGGTATATGCTCTTAGTACAGCATTTCGTCATGACCATGAACCCGCACATCCTCTCTTGCATTCCCAAGGCATATTCTATGCTTCTTATTAAGTCATTAGTTTTTAATACTAACAAAGCTTGTCTGTCCACATGCTCTAAGCATTGTGTGACGTGGTGTAAGAAATTAGGTAACTCGTTTTGGAATGTCGATTTCTGTAAAACAAATATAAAAGTTTTTGAAGTATATATATATATTTAAGTTAAGATTCTAGTCGTGACGCAGTGACACAACCCGTGTACATAAAAACACGACAGTTGTGGATTCGATTCTCACTCGGAGAATGAAGTATTTGATATTTTCATTTTCTTGCATTGGTAACAAGCACAGCGCGACACAGTAGTTTCGCCATTGAACACGCTGTTTCAAAAATTCAGAGCAAATAAGGGAACGTAGTGTCTTAACATTAAGTTCCCACCAGCGAGAAGTTAAAAAAGACGATTTCAATACAATAAGAGCTAAACTGTGAAAACGTAATTTATGTTTTTTTTTTAACTTCACTGTATACATATTTATGTACCAGGTAGCCTTGTCCCCTGCCTGTTTCAATGATAAAGAAATAACATCATTTCATGGATATATTATTGGTTAGAGTATAAAACATGATAATCTATACTAATATTAAAGAGAAAAGTTTTTGTTTCGTCGTCTGGCCTATTCATATATCAGGAACTGTGGTTTGATTTTGATGGACTATCTAGCCCATTTGCCGAAGGGAAATAAAAAAAACTAATAAGCGATATTTTCGAATTTATTTTAAACAATACAGTATCATGCGTTATATGCGTTGTACGTTTTATATAGATCAAATAAGGTTTTTACATTATATATAGATCTTTTGGAGGCCATCACAGTTATAAAATATGGGAGAGTGAGAAGACGTGTGTAAGTCGTAGCGTCGTGCGTGGCAAAATTCGCGCATGTCTGCGGGCAGCAAACGATAATAGCTATTGCCTACACTAATATAAAAAAACGTGTTAATTCGACATTTGAAGTAAACGATAAGACGTTGTTCAGGTAGTTTTAACGTAAATTGACACTCGATATAAAAATAAAATAATGTTCGAACGACGTTATATCGCATACTTTAAAAAATCTACCTAATATTTTTATATAACAGAAAGAGAAAAATATATTATTCAAATGGTATGGTATTTAGAGAGAACCTATTATTAAGGCACTCGGTCCTGTGCTCTTAGCCCACATTGCAGACATGTGTTCTTCCTGTATTTTATTTATATTTTTATGAATAATAATAATTTTTATGACATTATTATTTTAATTACTTTTTGTTGTAGTTTGTAATTAAGTTATATTTTATTTATTTCTATAAAATATAAAATATCATCAGACAATTATTTTTTCTTATTTATTTATATATTCAATTTTTTAAAAATAAACTAACCTCAGTTGAGGATGGTCTTGTTTTATCAATGCCTTTCAATATAACATCCCATGGACGTCCAGTTACCATACAAGCAAACAGTCCATACAACTCCTTTTGAATTCCCAAGGCCTCCGCATGTTCACGAATTTGATCCCTATTCCTCGATATTATAGACAACCATAACTTTGAATAATGATACCTGAATTTGTCTGTAAGTTGCTGAGGAAAAAATAAAACATACATTTTTTATATTATGTTATATCATAACTATTTTTAGTTTAGCTTAGCGTCATCTACAAAGAGGGAACCTGTAAGGTAAACATTAACACCCTATGGGCTAAAAATAATTAAATTAATACTTGGTAACCATAACATTTTATTATTATATTTATTACATCTTTACCGGCCCTCTGCGTACACTGCTGTGTGCAGTAGTAATTTTCAACACTGCAAGCATGTTTAATATGTTAATATAGAAATATTATTATACAGAATACCAAAATCTTCTTCACTCTTTAGGTAGGGAGAAACCTAGTGTTATGACATTCTGTTCTCTGCTTCCCAGCATTTGTAAAAGTTTGCTCAAATTCAAAATAGTGGATGTTGAGCAGCAGAACTCAACTTCAACTCGGGAAAATGTATTGAATTCTGTCACTGTACAAGTCATATCTCAAAAATTGGGACTTAAAACTTTGCAACAGAGTATCTTAACACTAGATTCCCTTTTCCTACCCTGTTAAAAAAACAATAAAACTTACTGCATATAGACCATGGTCTAACAAAAATACAGTAACATCTTTATCTTCTGGATCTTTCTTCACTAATATATTCCCCGGATGCGGATCACTATGAACAAATCCCGTCACAAATATCATATGGGAGTACAGATCACCTAACTTTGTACATAAGTCGGGTCTGCTTATTTTATGTTCCTAAAAATAAATATTTATTAAAGGATAAAATTGTATTTTTTAATGTAAAATGTTAACACAAAAATCAATTATTTCATATTGAAATACAAGACATATTTTATTCATCATAAAGTCTGTTGATGCCATTGTGGAGCAGTGGGATAGTATCTCACAGTAAGTGTAATAGTTGTGGGTTCAAAGAATATTTTTAAATATTATTTAACATTTTTCTCCAATCCCCACTTCAAGGAAAAATAATTAAATCACTGCAAAGACCAAATTCAGCATTTCAAAAATTGTGGCTTTAATGATAAAATTAAAGCAGAAAGTGCAGAGTAGAGTCTTGACATATTAATTCTTTATTCAAATCTTGCTAAACATATTATTTTAATAATAAAATGTTTTATTATTTTCATAAAAAAACAAGCAATATTACTTACATCCAAATATTTAACATCATTGACCTGACCTCCTCTTACATATTCCATCATTAAAACCCTTTCTGAGCTGTAATCCCAATATATTTTTGGGACTTTAAGCCATTTATAATTTTGAAACATCTCCGATACTCTCTCTGCATTTCTACCTTCTTGTAGAAAATCTAATTCTTTTGTAATATTTTTCTTAGTTTCATCAACTAGCCATTGCATTTCAAAATCAGGAAAAACTTTTGACATTGTCTTTATAATGAATTCCATCCATTTTAAATCAATATTTATATTTTTTCTCACAAAATGGTGTTGAACTTTAACAGCTACTTCAGAGCCATCTTTTAATTTAGCTCTATGAACTTGTGCCAATGATGCCGTCCCCAGTGGCTCCGAGTCAAATTCATCAAATAGTTCATCTGGCTGCAATACATAAGAAATAAAATCATATTTCTGTTTAAAATAAAATGATGTAATAATTATGCAATAGAGACAAAACAACACACTATTAATAACTTTGTTTTAGTTTTTTTTACTATAAAAAGCATACTTACATCTTTTTTTAGATCTTGCCTAATCACATCATACAATTCTTCTATTGTGTTTCTTGGTGCATCTTTATGCAAAATGCGCATCGTTTGAACATATTCATTTGGTAGTAAATAGTCAAGTGCACCTACATGTTGTCCAACTTTTATATACACACCTTTGTTAGCTTTACATAATTTAAGCAATTTCTCTGCCCCAATTTGATGAGCTTGACTTTTGATATGCATATATTCATCAGAGCTTTTGTCCCACTCTTTGCTGTATAACATGGATTGATAAGTCCTACCGATATCTACAGCTGTATATGCGGTCCTCGTAAGTCTCACTATAGCAAACGAATTATAATCAGCATCGGAATACTTAAGAGCAACTACTCCGCTTCCAATCGTGACACCACCGAACAACGAATATTTTACAACTTTTCTTAAGTTTCTTGACAACATTTTCTTTATTGTGACTTTGACTGTTATTATAAATAATACATATTATTTCATAAATTATTTTTTTATTACGGAAAACTTAACATCGTACCTAACTACCTTTACGTCAGGAACTTGTCAACAATTAACAACTCTAAAGTGACAATTCGTGACTTCACTTACAAATCAACTTTGACTCATATCTCATATGACACTTTCCCTTCAGTAAATCATTTTACGCAATAATGTAGAATGTCTACTCCAGCCAACGATTTAAACCCATGTAAAATTTTAATAAACCATCATAATTGAAAAAATGTGTTACATGATAATGAAATGCTTAAAATAAATTTTACAATTTAAAAGAGAAAAGTAATGATTATTTATTTATATAAATAAATTGTGTATAAATTTCTAATAAATTTGTTAGAAAATAAATATATATAGATAATCATCCAAGAGACAAATGAACTATCAACATAAATTTAATCAGTGTTAAAGGGGGTGTAAGGTCAATACCATTGCAGAAGTTCATTCATTGGCGGCCCAAAGGAAGGGTTCTTTTACAAAATTATCATTTATGTGATGATAGTCCGTGCCTTTTTTTCCCGTGCTCCTTTTAAGTAACTTATTGGCTTAAGCGCAGTGAAGACTAATCGGTCTCTCAGTAAAATGGAGGTTTATGAGTCGCCTTACCATTAACGGTCATCTTCTCCGTCCAGGCTTATTTATCCGACTTGTCAAATTTTAAATTATTCTACTAATGCTGTACTTGAATATTATCTGAAGGCACTTTTAGACAAGAAATTATAGTCTCATTATAGAAAGACTTCATGACTTCAAAGATCTGTCACTCTTTCACCTATGTACTAATTAGCTGTAAACCCGGTCAGTTTGTTCGTAAGTTTAAACAAGTACCTACGTACTTGTTTCTTCTTGAAAGATGTTTATTTTCCCTAAGGAACTTTGAATTCTACGAGTATTACGGTCTTATATCAAAGGTTCTGATATTAGAAAGAAATGAAAAGAGGACGGAATGTAATGTCAGTGGGAAAAAAAGATGAATACCGTGGAGATGGGATCTCTTCGTAAGATATATAGAGCCAGCTTAGCTGATCGAATCCACAATGAAGAGATACACAGAACGGCATGTACTAGCCAGGATGTCACGGAGAGAATGAAGAAAAACGTGCTCAGCTGGTATGGGCACTTCGAACGAATGAGTTGATAGAATGGCAAAAAAGATTTATGTGATCAAAAGTGTGTAGTAGGAGACCTCGGTTGACCTTCGAAAACACAGTATCAAAGATACTTGAGGAAGGTCACGTAAAAAGCATGAGGATCTCCCGAAGAGCATGTAGGAAGAGGTTGATGACAGTGGACGAGGCTAAAGAGGTATGTAGAGACCGTAGCGCTTGACACTCCATTCTATCTGACTACCCTGCTAGGGATAAAGAATGAAATTAGGTAAGTAAGTAAGTAGGTGAGTATTGCCCGTTTTAAGCTTCTTGTAAGAATAAATCCGGTCCGGGTGACGAAACACTAAATACTCAGGAATTTCGTATCTTCGCAACATTATTTAATATTAATATTTCTTTTAGCTTTATGGCAGGATAAGCCCTAATGTAAAACGCACTTGGTCCCCATTAAGACATTTTCCACCGAGGCATTGCGGAACTCAACGCCACTGCGTTACCAGTACGAAGAAATGATAGACAACCAAAAGTTTAGTTTTTACAAGAGAATTCTTTATATTTGATAGATGAAGATGTAATTCTCTCGGGTGAAAATCAAATCTACAGCCTGTCGTGATTAGTCGCACGTTTGTGCCCCTGCTCCACGAGTGACCACAAGTTCGTTATAATATTGTTTTATAATTAGTTTTAATATTATTTTATAGATTACCTATATTACACATGGCAATACTAACAACGCCATATTTCTTTCTTTAGTGATCCGTTTCCGTTGACAGATCTTTTTAACTAAAATCTTTCAAAATGAAGGCTAAAGGAGAGGTAAGTTCTAAGAAAATTAAAAAATTGCTGAGAAAATGCTGTATTTGAAAGTCATAAAAATTACAGTAATCATAAATAGTGGATAATTCCTGTAAAAGTGCTTAAAATTGGTGTTTATAAATGTGCTAGTGTTGGATTGGTTCGGTACACGTTGCCGCGGACTCCTACTTGTGATGAGTTCTTGTATGAATTAAAGTTTGAGTAAACACTTGTATCAAAAGAACCATTTTTACTGCCAATATATAATTTTAAATGAATTTATTACTTTATTACTATAAATTGTTAGATTAATGTTAATTATATTTTATAGGTTATGTCGTGTTTGTAGTCAACATGTTCTAATATCATTCACGTGAATGTCTATAATTTGAATCCATTACTATTTGATCTTATATATAAAAGTCGTTTGCTAGTTCTAAATGCGGTACACAAATATTTACATTTTTTACATTTTAGTTAAAGGAATATGAAGTCATCGGCCGCAAGCTGCCGTCGGACAGTGAGCCGAAACCTCCTCTATATAAAATGAGGATCTTCTCTCCAGATCCAATTGTTGCTAAATCACGTTTCTGGTACTTCTTAAGACAACTGAAGAAGTTCAAGAAGACTACTGGCGAGATTGTCTCAATCAAGGTAAGCAACGAAACACGTTTTGCATTTTTTTTATTTAGATAATTCAGTTTAATTTTTGTTAGACAAGCCAGTGGCTAGTTGACATTGCTTTTTTTAATGTAAAATGTGTTGAATAATAGGAACCTCTTACTAATCTTTTTGTCATTATTAAGTATACATTTGGCAATTATATATTTATTATAGAAATTACTGAAGAAAAACTAGCAATCTGCAGTATCACTATTCTATGTGTCATGTGAAACAGTCAAATATATGTATTTTACACTGGTACTGGATTACCAATGGCCGTTTTATATCTGCACATTGCTCAATTTAAAGCAAAATATTTCTGTAGTATTATTTCTATTGAAGGTTTTAAATATTAAACCTATTATTTTAATCTAATCACCTACCTTGTAAAAGGTGTCTCTGATCATGAATGGGCATCACCATCATTTCCTGTATACATAAGCTTATAAATTATTATTTGTCAGTCTAATTTTCAATTTCAGTACAATCACTTCATCTGATCAAATATATAGAATTGTGAAAACTTAACTTTTGGTTGTCTTACATCATATTGTTTTTTTTCTTTTTTGTTTTAAATCTTTTTATTTATCATAGGAACAACAAAACAATTTGTTTTTATATATTTTTTTGTTCAATATATTGAAACAACAAAGGTTCAGTTTTAGCCAAACAATGACTGAGTCTTATGCCATGCCAAAACTAATCACATCACTGGTAATGATTGTGGTCCATGAGTAAAAAATTCAGTTTGTTATTTCTAAGTAATAAGAATAAAATTATTTACTACAAATGCATGTAAATCTTGTGTGGAAAGGTTTTCTTAGTTGAGTATATATGTCCCAAAAATTGTTTAAGTTTGATTTGTTGGTAGTAACAAAAACAAAAGTTATTTGAGCTTTTAATGTGAAGAAATTTTGATATGCTACACTATGTAAATCTAACTTTTGTTATGATATTTAAGTGCAAGCTGAGGATTGATTAATATTTTTCAAAGACAACAATTATAAATATTTGAATGTAGGTGCACTCAAACCTACACCGAATTAAATTGCATTATATTTTTATACAATTTAAAAATGTTTTTTTTATCATTTTATTTCACCCTTTCTTCTACAATTCTAGTAGAAATAGATTGAATAGACAAATATAATTTTATCAAATTGATGTTAATCATATAATATCTTATAACTAATAAATGAAAAAATATTTACTGGGTTTGAAATGAAAGAGGAAAATACTTGGTCTAAATTTTTTAAATGTAATTTTTTGATAAATAATACTAAGAAGCCACTGTTACAAGTTTTGAAGACATCACTTTGCAACCTTTCAAGAAAAGAACTGACATAAACCTATCAGAGGACACAAAAAAACTTGCAAAATATATTTCTTAAACATTTTAACGCCCAAATATTATATTTAATAAAAGAAATGGTATATCTTGATAACAGTAAAACTTTGGACCATGCAATATATGACAATGTCTATATATTAAAAAGTATCAGTTTCGGCTGTAAACCTTGTTTCAATTGGAAACTAGTATTAAGTGTGATTTTCCTGCCTTTATCCTCTATAAAATGTAATTTGTATATATGTCAATTACAGGAAATCCCAGAAAAGAGTCCAGTCAAGATCAAGAACTTTGGCATCTGGCTGCGTTATGAGTCCAGGTCAGGTGTGCACAACATGTACCGCGAGTACCGTGACCTGAGCGTGGGTGGTGCCGTCACACAATGTTACCGTGACATGGGAGCCCGTCATAGAGCTAGAGCTCATTCCATTCAGGTAAATACAATTTTTATTTACATAGACAGGGAACCTGGAAACCTAGTCTTAAGACACTGTCCCCATAAAGATATTATTAATATTATTATATTATTACCTTGCCTTGTTAATAGTGAAAAAATGAATATATTTAATATTTCATTCCTCAGCTGGGAATGGAACCCACAATTATTGGTGAAAAAAAATTACATTCATAACTTTCCTGATTGCTTTCCACAACAAATGATTTATACTTAATACTTATTCCCTTTCTCTAAAAACATATTATTTCAACAGATCATCAAAGTAGAAGTAATCAAGGCATCCGCCTGCCGCCGCCCACAAGTGAAGCAGTTCCACAACAGTTCCATTCGCTTCCCACTGCCCAAGCGCGTCCACCATTACAAGCGACTCAATACATTCGCTTACAAGAGACCCAGCACATACTTCTTGTAATTTATTGATATAAACGTATAAGAATTGCCCGTGTGTGTTTTATTTGTTTATTGTTTTTTGTAATTTTAAAAAATTTAGACAATTTTACTTTGTTGTCAATGTTCAGCTTCACACTGTATCTTGCTCACATCCAGGTAGGCAGAGGGAACCTATTTAAAACACCGCCGAAATCTGGGTGCGTTGCGTGTGTGGCGAAAGTCAACAAAATTGTAAAATATATGTTAATTTTAAAATTTATATTTTCACCAACCATGTTGAATGTCACATAGGTATGTCAAGTAAATATGTAACAAATATTTAGATATCAATAGACGCGAGAAAACAGCTTCAGAGCCAAGTCAGACTCGAGTTATGAAACCTGAAAATCTCTGTGTACCTACACCCGTCACCGATTAGTACTATTAGGAAAAAATTTGGATGGTAGTTACTTTGGCAAGTATTGAGTAAATAAGGTGCACAAATTAGTAACTAACTGTCTTATAAATTATAAAGTTCAATTTTTATATAAATAATAATATTAGAAATGACGTTATACTAACACTTCGGTAAGGTTTTAAGCGCCTGCCAGACCCCTAAATTCTTATACGCCTACGAACATATTAGGAGCAAATAATATTTTTACATATTAGCTAATTAATAAGAATACAAATTTTTGTGCGACTGGCTACAGCTCGGTTGTTTCCTTAGTCAAACGTATACGTCTAATTAAATACGTTAATTCAATGTTTTTTTATATTTACTCAGAAGTCAAATCATTACAAAATTACAGATGTTTACCCTAAAATAATATTTATTATTTGAAAGCTCCTTATTGTTTTTAATTAAACTTTCAGTTTGATTATTGGTTTTATTTTATAATAGCTACCTACATAATGACCCTCTTACAAGAATGATATAAAAGTGGTCCATGATCAAGAAAAGATAGGGAACCACTGCCCCTACGTAGTCTATACAAAGTTCATAAAATTGTAATATTGCTGATTTAGTATTTCGGAACGAGAATAAATTTTTTTTTATTTTAAATTCCTGATTAATCCATTACTTTATGCGTTCTAACTCTTACCATAAACTAATAACTATAACTTCTTTTGTTTAGCCGAAATTGCTGTTACCTGGAGCAGTGGCGTAGCGAGCTTAAGTCGCGCCCTTAAATTCTTTTACGGCGCCTCCAGGAGAACGCAATATAATTTCAAATGTATGTTAAGATAGTTTTGCGTCCATGCCTCCATCAATGTTCGGGCATACAGGGAAAAAAGAAGAGCTCCATGTGACGTATTTAGATCTGCAGAAGGCCTTTGACTGTGTGCTTTGTCAGTGCATCTGGTGGGCATTGCGATCCAAAGGGATCCCTGAGGCCTATATTGAGATTATCAGAGACATGTACCACGATTCCGCTTCTATGGTTAGGACTGCTGTTGGCGACACTAAGCCCTTCCAGATTACAATAGGGGTTCACCAGGGCAGGACTAGAGCCGTCTAGTCCGTTCTTATTCAATGTGGTGTTCAATACTGTCTCGGCTAACATTCAAGACCAGCCTTCATGACTGATCATGTATGCCGATGATATAGCACTCATTGATGAGAACCGACTGACGCTGGAGCGTAAAGTGAACCTGTGGAAGGGTACGCTTCAGAACGGCGGTCTTAAACTAAATATTTCAAAGACCGACTACATGGCCTGTGGGAGCCCGGACTCGGGCACTATCCATATCGGTCCTGAACCTGCCGTTAAGTCGGAAAAGTTCAGGTACCTTGAATCCGTTATGCACGAGTCTTGAAGCGTCGATCACGATGTCTATAACCGGATAAGCGCTGCTTGGGCTAAATGGCGGGAGGTCACTGGTGTGGTCTGCAATCGCAGGATACCGCCCAAACTCAAGGGTCTCATAGACAAGAGCATCATCCGACCGGTTCTTTTATACGGCAGCGAATGTTGGCCAACACTATCTTGGCACACTCAGGAGCTTCGCGTTACGGAAATGAAGATGCTGAGGTGGATGTGCGGAGTAACGCGGTCTGACCGCATACGCAATGCGTTCATTCGAGGTAGTCTTGGAGTCCGTGACGTAACGGATAAGCTCCAAGACCGTCGCCTGAGATGGTTTGGCCACGTTACGCGCCGGCCTAAGAACAACGTCGGATGCAAGTGCCTTGCTATGTCAGTCCCTGGAGTGAGACCTCTCGGACGCCCAAGAAACCGCTGGTTGGATGTCGTGATACAGGACATGTGAGCCAATGGTCTGGTTACCGAGGACGCTAAAGACCGTGCAAAGTGGAGTAGGCTGAACAGGAAGGCAGACCCTAGCAATAGTCGGGATTAATGCCAGGATGAAGGAAAGAAGGTTTAGATAGGTTGGCGGGCGCCAAATAGTACGCAAAACTATCTTAAATCGCTAAATTTGCTCAGACATATTTTTTCTGAGAAGTAATAGCAGTTAGTGTCGTTTTAAGCTTGTTACTGTTTTCTGTAATATTTTAAGGGGTTACATCTACTTGACATTTTTTTTTCTTTTTTTTTAAGTGTACTACAGTGCTGATGGTCGTTTTTGTTGGTATAAGTAAGCGATGGTTTCTCAAAGTGCACATAGATGGCAGTTATAAAGGTTAGGTTAGTCAAGGGATGCTATGAAAACCGTTAGACAGTTTATAAACACGAAGCAAACAATAATCACGTGCGTCACCGAGTTGAAAGCAGTTATAGCTCTCTTTAGTTATTTTTAAAATATTTCGAAAGCGATAGCAAGTGGCAAATCGATTGTCGATAATGCGGCTGATATTGCCGTAATATCATATAATGATGGCTTCCAGGGATTATTAAATATTATAAGTGTTCTTCAACTTAAAATTAGCACGAAATTGTATAATTATTGTCTAGAAACCGACGAATATCGAATTAGAGCCGCAAACCGTTCAGCATCGAACCTGCGAAAAAACGCTCGGAAAGAACTTACGGCCTCGAGAAAAGAAGTTGAAGAAAAAAATACATACTTAGAAGGACAGTTATATGGTGCGGGTATTGCAGAGTAAAGGTAAAAGAATTTGCAAGCCTATATTTTTATTTTTTCTTATAGTAAATGCTTTTTGAAACTTTAAGCGCGATTATCTCAAAAATATGTTTTTAAAACGGGCGTGCAGCAGAACTCAATCAATTTTCATCGAATTACCTTCAAATTTTAACTGTGGCTTCTTAGATAGATTGTCCATGGAAGTACCAGTGCTTTTAGAGATAAATAAAAAAAATACGTTTTTTATAAACGAAAAATATAGATTTTTTCGCTAAATAACGAAAAAAAAAAGTTTCAACTAACCTTGGTAACCTTCCACAGATAAACTAATACTAATTAACCACGAATTTTTTTTGTCCTAGGTGCAGTACAGAACGAGTCAGTACACACCGTTTTTTCGCTTGAACAAATCATATGAGTCAACAGCATAGTACTACGACGCCATTTTATATTTTAATTCAATAAAAAAGATTTTTTTTATACTTTAAAATATGTGAAATAAAGCCTTAAAGTTTCATTTCAATACACTGAATAGTTTTTGAGAAAAAAATCCCAAAAAAAAAACGCTAGTTTTTCAGGCCTCCTCAGGTTTTTCGCACAAATGAGGAGGTCATCGCTGAAACTGTACAAGTAGATGTAACCCCTTAATAGTTATAATTTTAAAATTAATCGCCGTTCCTCTATCCTCAGTTCTTTAATCACTATATATTTATTATACGTAATAAAATTATTTCCTTATTCCATATCATCCCTTTAAGCAATATCTAGTAAGAATTCTTTGTACATAGAGGCTGAATGCCTGAAGATGAATTTTCTATATTTCCGGAAAACATCTATCAACTATATAATTCAAGACAAATCAGATCATATTAACCAATCACAGAACAATTAGATGAGATATGCTACTAACATAATAGAACTACCTATTACTCAAAGAGGAACCAACACATCAGCAATTATATTATACTCTATTAATCTCCAGACTTTCATTCGATTTAATCGAGATTGGCTTTGCAGACACTAGTTTAAATGCATGACGAACTCTCAGCAACTCTCTCCAAGAATAGTTGCTGATCTGCGGACGGAGATGTTATATAGCACTCGGTGTCACAGGCGGAACAATTATTTTATATTATAATGCGTCCGTCTGATAGACGGCCGTGCGCCTAAAAAACTGATAAAGGGACAGATCAGGTGAACGGCGCCGCTGGGAAAGGAATTTCTTTTCTCTCTCACTTATTATTCCATCGTGGAATAGTGAAGTCGTATGTTAAGTTAGATTAATTTAGGTTTACACAGATTACTGTTTTTCTAACATTGAAAGCAGTAGATAGTCTTAGATATAGTTTAGTTTTAGATTTAACTTGTACTTCCATTCCAAATTTTATCAATATAAATTTAAATATAAAATCGTATTTTTCTTAACTAACTGCAGCCAACGTAACTAGTTTCTTGAATAAATTTTGAGTTCGGTATTTTTTTTTTTTCGAACACGACATTAATGCTGTTAGCCTTAGTGGCTTTTACAGCGACACCGGTTGGTTAGGGAAGAGGATGCTCATTCCCTGAAACGAGTTCGGTATAGTAAACGATTCATTTAACTGATACTAATAGTTTTCTAACTTTTATGTTATATGAAATAAAGTGCAATCTGAATGAATATAGGTTTTTCATAATATAATTTTACAATTTTAACTTAATCTCGGTTAATGTGGGATAAAAATAAAACGAATATTCATAAAATAATATTTAATAGATAAAGAAATTAAACGTAAGAGAAAATAAAGTATGCATTATAAAGTTGACGTATATGCTAGGTTAAACATACTAATATCAGGAACTAGTACTGAATTGAATTGAAAAAAAAAGATGGATACTGTATTTATCAACGAAGGCAAAAATTTTGTTAAGCTTAGTAGAGTCAAAGTTATTTTGGGTCGTACTACCACTACCACCCAACAATACTTCTCTTAATTATTCTCATTTAACCACATGAACGAAACTGCAGGTAAGAACTAGTAAATTAAAAATTTAAAATGTTTTATCTATATTAACAAAATATTTAATTGAGAACCTCCTCTTTGTATTGAAAGTCGGTTAAAATACAGATTTATCACGAACAAATACAGATTTATTATAAGTATAGGTATGGATTGCTTTATATTTGCAGGCATACTCATGATTTCATTGAGTCCCTGAGTTCATTCAAAAGCCGATAACTTTTTTAATGAACCGATTTTAATGAAACAAACTTTAGATGTTAAGTAGAGTTAAAACAAAGCAATTGGTGATAGTTGTAAGTAAATCGGTTCAGTATTTTCAAAGATAGCACATGGATCAATAAGTCCCGAGACTAGCACAGACATGGCGCTCGTAGTAAACTAGTAACCACGTCTTCCTAGAGTACTAACCTCTGCTTGAAACGTGTCAAAATTTTAAGTAGATCGGACCAGAAACAGCTAAGTTATCGAGGTTAGAGTAAAGTCGTTTTGTAGTTTGTTTAAAAAATGGAAAAAGCCGAGTTTCATGTTCTGATAAAACATTGTTTTTTAATGGGTAAAAACACCGTGCAAGCGAAATAATGGATTGAAAAATGTTACCCGGACTCTTGTCCATCAAAAGCAGCGATTTTTCGGTGGTTTGCTGAGTTTAAACGTGGTCGTACCGGCACAAATGAGGCGGAACACTCGGGTAGACCGGGAAGCTGTTACACCGGAAAATGTGAGTGAAGTGACAAGATTTATAATGAAAGATCGTGAAGTGAAGCTCCGTGAGATTGCTGAGATGACACAGATATCATATGGCACTTCCATATGTACTATGTGTATATTTACTATCCTTTATGAAAAAGGTTTACTCGCAACAAAGAAAATTTCTTGCGTCATTACGTGACCATTGACGAAACATGGATACATCACTACACTCCAGAGTCGAAGCGGCAGTCATTTGAGTGGCGTACATCGCCATCGATCAATAGTGATTATTATATTGACTTACTGGTGCGTTTCAAGGAGGAATTCGCAAAAAAACAACCGCACATGCAGAGAAAAAAAATCCTTTTTCACCAAGACAATGCACCCTGCCACAAGTCGATGAAAACAATGGCAAAATTGAACGAATTGGGCTTTGATCTGCTTCCCCACCCCCCATATTTGCCAGATTTTGCCCCCAGTGACTACTGGCTCTTTGCTGATCTTAAAAAAATGCTCCAGGGAAAAAGATTTGGCTCAAATGAGGAGGTCATCGCTGAAACTGAAACTTATTTTGAAGCGAAAGATATTTTTTTTTATAAACATGGTATTGAAAAATTGGAAAAGTGTTGGAACCATCGCATCACCCTAAATGTTATGTAATATGTTATGAATAAAAACAAATTTTGCAAAAAAAAATTATTTTGTTTTCATTGTTAGTTTCGGGACTTATTGATCCATGTTAAGAGTGACCATACAGACAGACGGGAAGAAATAAAAAAAAATGCTTTCTATTATTCTTTTTAAATTCCTCTATCTATTTCAGTCAAAAAATACTAGAAGTACAGACAGTGTAGGCAGAGGGAATCTGGGAACCTAGTGTTAAGACACTCCGAACTTAAACAAAAATTAAAGATTTCGTGTTTACAGTTGCACTCACGTGCCACTGCGCCAAGACTGGTCCCACAATATACGAGGTGTGTTCAAAAAGTAAGGTGACTTTTCAAATTTGGCGGGCAACGTACTTTCGACTATCGATTTTTTTATTTTGTTATGTTGGTACACTCTTCCCGCACATCTGTACCAAGTTTCAAGTGTATAGCATTTTTTGTTTGGTAGGGAGAGGCGTAAAGGTTATAAGTGTTTTGCGTGCTCGGCGATTTCTTGCTATCGAAAAATATGGATCAAAGGATTTGCATCAAAAATCAAAAAACACTTAAAATGTTGACAGTGGCATACGGTGAAACTGTTCTGAGTAAAAAAAATGTTTACAAGTGGTACAAACTCTTCCAAGATGGCCGGGAAGATGCCAATGACGAGCCTCGCTCTGGACGCC